>BLSH010303276.1:307062-320894 GCA_018402905.1 Glandirana rugosa | reverse complement strand
CGGAGTCAATAGGCGTTTTTTTGAAAAAATCATCCCTCTGCTATTTTTCAACCTAAAAAGTCGGCGTCAAAAAACACCGGAAAACGCCGGTACGGCGATAGTTGGCGTTAGTGAGCGTTTTGCGGCGTCAAAAAACGGCAAAACGTTACAGCCTCAGAACACGCTGGCCGTGGGTTCTAGTTTCAGCTCACTAACACCGACACCACCTACAGCTCAAAAACATCTGCGTTTTTATGGGGCCATTGACTAACATGGAGAGCTGCAAAAAACGCCGGTGTCAAAAAACTACCGTGTGTATGAGGCCTTAGAAACACAGGACTCCTGTGCAATTCGCGTCGGAGACGCTCTGGAGATGTGCATACCTCCCAACTTTTTGAGATGGGAGCGAGGGACACCTATTAGCAAAAGAATAGGACTCACCCCCTGCCCCCCCCCCCTTAAAGGCGACTTATACAAAAAAAGGATTGGTTAAATCCACAAGTGCTTTTTTTTACCATTACTATTCCTTTACATTGGCTTTTGAAATGTACAAATGCAGCAATTTAGAAATTGGATGAAAGGTTTAGCACTGGGAAACACTTTTTGAAAGATAAAAAGTGCATTTTATATACAACTATATACAGGGTGTGCCATTTATATGGATACACCTTAATAAAATGGGAATGGTTGGTGATATTAGCTTCCTGTTTGTGGCACATTAGTATATGTGAGGGAGGAAACTTTTCAAGATGGGTGGTGACCATGGCGGCCATTTTGAAGTCGGCCATTTTGAATCAAACTTTTGTTTTTTCAATAGGAAGAGGGTCATGTGACACATCAAACTTATTGGGAATTTCACAAGAAAAGCAATGGTGTGCTTGGTTTTAACATAACTTTATTCTTTCATGAGTTATTTACAAGTTTCTGACCACTTATAAAATGTGTTCAATGTGCTGCCCATTGTGTTGGATTGCAATGCAACCCTCTTCTACCACTCTTCACACACTGATAGCAACACCGTAGGAGAAATGCTAGCACAGGCTTCCAGTATCCGTAGTTTCAGGTGCTGCACATCTCGTATCTTCACAGCATATGGTTTTTTTATGGTATTTATGGTCAGTAAGCTGCTCCTTCCAGGAGGTACCGCCATTCCTTCAAAGCCGACTTGATGGCCAGCAATTCCCTATCACAGACATCATAGTTCCAGCAAGATGGTGCACCACCACATTATGGGTGTCAGGTCCGAGCATTCCTAGATGAACAGTTTCCTGAAAAGTGGATTGGTCATTGTGGGCCAGTTGAATGGCCCCCAAGGTCTCCCGATCTGACCCCCTTAGAATTTTATCTTTGGGGTCATCTGAAGGCAATTGTCTATGCTGTGAAGATACGAGATGTGCAGCACCTGCAACAACGGATACTGGAAGCCTGTGCTAGCATTTCTCCTGCGGTGTTGCTATCAGTGTGTGAAGAGTGGGAGAAGAGGGTTGCATTGACAATCCAACACAATGACCAGCACATTGAACACATTTTATAAGTGGTCAGAAACTTGTAAATAACTCATGAAAGAATAAAGTTACGTTAAAACCAAGCACACCATTGTTTTTCTTGTGAAATTCCCAATAAGTTTGATGTGTCACATGACCCTCTTCCTATTGAAAAAACAAAAGTTGAATTCAAAATGGCCAACTTCAAAATGGCCACCATGGTCACCACCCATCTTGAAAAGTTCCCCCTCACATATACTAATGCGCCACAAACAGGAAGTTAATATCACCAACCATTCCCATTTTATTAAGGCGTATCCATATAAATGGCCCACCCTGTAGATCAGAACAAAATGAGGGACAAATGAGGGCAAATGAGTGACAGAGGGACATTGTTCCAAATCAAGGACAGTCCCTCGAAATCAGGGACAGTTGGGTGCTATGGATGTGTGAACTGGCTCCATACAGAAACCTGCATCCAATTTGCAATAGTGTGAACCCAACCTTAAACCTGAAGAAAAAACCCATATTAAACCCATATGAAGCCTTGTATCTAACCTGGCATAAGACTGCAGATTTGTACTTCTGACTTTCCCAAACTTTCCTGATCTACATGCTTGTGCTGGTAATGTTAGAAAGTACTCAAAACCAGCTTGAAAGTCAGCATAAGCCTCTTTTTAGAAGGAGATCGGCAATGGCAGCTGCATGTTTTGCTCAGTACCTGTTTACAGTATCTGATTATTGTGCCTCCTTCATTAAGTGTACATTAACTTTACTGTACAACCCCCAGTCACTGCACATTCCCAGTTTACTAAACACTTTCTAGTCACTTTTGATTTATTGTACATTTACCCTTTATTTCCAACTCCCAGTACATTTTTTTCTATACTGTAATTTCCATATATTGCATATTAACCTTCTTATGTACACATCACATTGAATGTGCAGTAAACCTTTTAAAACCACATCTGATGAACAGAGCATTAAACCTTTACTGTGTAATTCACATCTGCTGTATTTTTATCATTTGCATGTTGAATTTATTTGACATTTTGCTGTGTGTGTGATAATTTCAGAACTGCTCAGCTGTATACACTGTGCTGTGCTGTACATTCTATACACCACACTTTCTGGCTGCATATACTGTACAGTAAATTGTAAACTCCATACTTTGCTCACCTTTTTTGTTTGCACTTACAGTATATACAGTACATTGCACTGCTTGGCTGTGTACAATCTGCTTTTTGTTATATCACTCCAGTGCCTCCTCCACAGTGCTTGGATGTAAACCATGCTATACATTGTATTCTCAACACCACCTAGCCTTATACAATGTGCTGTACATAATAAATTCCACACTGCTTGACTGTATGCGCTGTGCTGTACATTATATATTCTGTATACACTGCACTGTACATGATCTACTCCACACTGCTCAACTGAATACAGTATCATGTAGAGGACATGCTTATCAACTACATTCCTGTATAATATGTACTCTATAAAGTTCTGTTTTCGACATTGTACCTGCATGTTATATACTGTACTTGACAATGCTTGTCTGCATACCCTATGTTGTACACTATATAATCCACATTGCTTAACTGTATACATTGCGCTGTATATTATAAACTCCACACTACTCAGCAGAATATCGTGTCATGCTTGTTACTTATTCCACACTCCGCTACATACACTGACCTGAATGTTATACACCTGGCAGTGTTTGGCTGTATATACTGTGTTGTACATTATATTGTGGGAGATTATCTCATGGGGATCACTTTTCAGATGGAAACATATGACATGGAGGACAGTTTCTTTTAAATCTGGCGGCTTGCCAGATTTATTGTTTCGGGTTTGCAAGTTCAAAACACCAACAAAAACAGAAAACAAAACCTTGCCGTTTGGTGCTAAACTAAACAAAGAGGTTCCTCTCTATATTGTGTGGGACTATTCCCGACACCCACAAAACACAAGCCCATTCAAACCTTGTTCTTAGAGTCCAAATTAACACACAGAGCTCTCTCAGCTTTCTCCTTCTGAGATCCAGGATAGAGCTTCCCTCTGTTCTCTTCCTGCTCATTAAATGCAGGTGAAGGGGGGTTTGAGTGAACCAGAAAGTCCGGGCCGGAACCAGCTCTGCCACGGTGGGTGGCAAAACCCGGGTCGGACTCCCACTAGTTGCCTCAAAATGATCGCATGCGAAGCGACAAGTATTGCCCGTCCATTGTGGTGCTTCACATAACGTCACAATATATACACCACACTGCTCATACTGTACTGTACATTATATGCTCTCCAGTGCCATTTATTATATACTTTGCACTGAGAATGTACAATACTGATTTTCAACCAGTGGCAGTGGCGGCCACTCATACGGGGTGGCGCCCCCCCTAATCTCCATGAAGGGTGCTGGACGCATGGATTTCTATTTTTTTTTTTTTTAGAAGCATGTGATTAGAGCCCACCCACTTGTGTTACATTAGCAAATTAATATTCACTATTGTCTTCCTGCTTCTGGCTGGGAGGAAAAGCAACCGGATTGGCTTGTAGGAGAAGCAGTGGGGGAGCTGCCGAGGAGGAGAAGCAGCTGGGAAGCAGTGGAAGCCGCCCGTGACCTGGATGGGGTAAATAGTGCAGGACGATCCACCCATTGGCCAATTAGGGGGGGTTCCTGGGAGGTTTGTTTGCCGCCCCCCAAAAAAATTGAGCACCAGCCACCACTGACCAGCGGTATGTGTACAGTGACTAGAACAAAAACACACTTGACAATTTTTTAACAGATTTTGAGCATCTCGCATTAGGAAATACTCAGTACCACCCATGAACTGTGTAAAACATGTGTCTTTGGGAGATAGCTCAGGGGAACCCAAGTCTAGTGATAACAGGGCAGGATCAGCTGTCTGCTCTCTGTACAAGGTACACAGAGATAACAGTCCAGTGTCAATTCACTAAACCACAGAAGTCATGTAACATGTGTTCAGTATTTTAGCTCATAATAACCTTTTTTACACAAATTCACAAAAACAGATACTACATTTGTAGGAAACCATAAATGACCATTTAACTACTGAAAACCTATGTTTCTTGTGCTTTAAAGCAGGAACAATGCAATAACATCCAACCCTGGAGTTCAGCTTTAAGTGGCACTTGTTTCTGCTTCCCTGAGAGAAACGTATTCCTATTCCACACTCTTCCACTAGATAAACTGTGCTGTATGTTATATACTTCTCAGAGCTTGGTTCTACACATTCTGCCATAGGTGTGCCCTAATTACTAAGTGCGGTGCAGATTTCCCCTACTGCCTGAGTAATCCCTGTGTTGGCCCCCCTGCTTGCCATGATGTCACTGTCACTACTACTGTCAGCCTTGTAACAGAACCATCTGGCACAGGGTATCCCCCATCTCTGCAATAAACCATTGCGCCCAGGGCTGTCGCCCCCACCTTCCCACCCCTTGTCCCAGCCCTGCCCGTGCAGCTGAGGCTGCAGAGAAAGGCATGTGTTTTTGAGCTTTGGGGTGCACACCCCGATGCAATAGGCTGCGCACACCTATGCATTCAGCTGTACATTATATAATCCACACTGCATATCTGTCTACAGTATGCTGTACATTAGGTCCACCTTTAAAAAAAAAATACCTGAATATATTTGTACAGGAAAAAAGTGCATTTCTTTGGGTTTTTTTTACAGGAGCCTGCAGGCATTGCAACATATTAGTGGAATGCAGGTGCAAGGTCAGGCTTCTGAATACTCTTCCTCAGCTTCCTGTCTCTACCTCTGAACAGGCTTTCAGTTGGAGAGCTGGAGGAAGTGTCAATGGACTACCAGTATGGTGATCACTGCACTTTGTATACCTTTGAGAACTACAATTCCGTTTGCCGCAGTGGAAGACAGAACTTGTAGTTCATTCATTCACTGTAAAAAAATGACGCAACTGTATGGGTGGAGCCTCACACAGCCATGGTGATTTCAAAAGTGACAGTTACTGTGGGGGAGAAGAACCCCTGCAAGCTGTTACAAGGAAGGGGGTGGGTGATTTGAAGATGGAGGGGGTCATTTACACTATGTTAAACTCTAAATAATGGCACATTTCTGCAGAGAAAACAACATAAAAATTGATAATACATACAGCACACGCTTAATAGATTAACCTTTAGTGAATTAGAAAAAAGCAGATTTTTAAATGAGCAAATAACACAGATAAATGAAAATAGCAGATAACAGGAGACAACTTTCACTATCCATATTGTTATAAATGTGCAGAAGAAAATTACATTTTATAATTTTAGGGAAATAACCAAATAATGTTGCGCTAACCACACAGAGTTATGAATCAAAATATTGTTTCACCTTAATAGCGCCAATGTGAAACACTACATAATGAAAATTTTAAATTACTTATAAGGGTGTTAGAAATACATATTATGTGAAAACCATATATTAAAAATATTATATATCATGTGACAATCATATTAAAATTTTTTAGTAGTCCACAAAAAGTCCAAAAGTAATCCATATAAATGATGAAATTGCAGTGATTTCTGTGAAAAATAATCCACTCCAAAACTCGTGCCGCACACCAATATGATACTGGGTGATTAGAGTAACTGACAGGACCACCTCTAGGTGCAATGTCTGCTCACCTCCAGAGAAGACTGCTAAGGGTCAGATTAAGCCTTGGTTTTAAGGATCCTGAGTAATCCCCAATAGGAATGTAGATGGTGTCCTGGATTTCAAACACTCCGCTCCACACCTCTGGAGACTGCTCTTTTGTATGTAAATAAGAAATGTTCATGGCGCAAGAATGCTAATAAATAAGTACTTTTATTTAACAAAAAATGCCCACTCACATTTAGAACCTCTTGTGTAATAGCTGGTAATGTCAAACAGTCAAATGGAGAGCTTGTCTCCTCACCGTTGCCTCTGGGAATTTGAGATCGGGCAAGCAACGTCACCGGCTCCTTCTGACACGTTGTGTCACAGGTCATGTGACTTTCTCAAAGGAAATTTTAGCATATACAAGAGCCATTCAATCTAATTTAGAATTTTTTTCACAAAATGGAAACCCATTCAAAACTGATACAGTATTTTATTTTGTTCATTAAAGAGGACTTACGGGCTCCCCCAAAAAATTGAAAGTCAACAGCTACAGATATTGTAGCTTCTGATTTTTAATATTAGGACACTTACCTGTCCAGGCATCTAGTGGTTAAGCCAATTCTTCAGTCGGCTATCTGGTGCTGGTGCCACCATCTTGACCAAGGGAAACCAGAAGTGAAGCCTTGCAGCTTCACAGCCGGTTTCCTGTTGCGCATGCACGAAGCTCACTGCACTTTGTGAATGGGCCGCAGTCTTCTGGAACCTGTGAAATGTCCCAGAAGACTGCAGGGGAAAGAGGGAGCCAAATTCGTGTCTCAGATCACCGCGGCGAACTGAGCCAGATGTGGGAGTGGGTACTTGTCAAAATCAGGCACCCGCTCCCCCCCAAAAGGAGGCAGACAAACGGAGCTTCCCCTTAAGGTGCAACGATTTATCCGCCAAAGTGAGAAATTTGGATGTCATCTTTTTGTTCACTCTTTATATATTGCTAGATGAATGGTTGCACCTTAATGAACTGATTTATGGACTTTTCTTATTTATGACACTTTATTTATGACACATGATTTTTTGGAATTTTTATTAGGCACTTTTATATTAAGTTTATGCATTACATAATTGATCTATTTGGTGGGTGCTGCATATATTCTATTATAAAATGAAATTTTACTAAGAAAACTGTGCTGCCATGAAGATAGATATAGGAAGGTAAAGGCTGAACTTTAGTAATGCTTCTGGCAGCCCTTTGCCAGTCTGACATAGGCCTAAGATAATCAAGTAAGGTATCTGGTATCTATTCAAAATGCCTCTTATGTGCAGATGTTGGTATAGGTGAGGTAAGCACATTAGATTGTAAGCTTCTTCAGAAGTAGGGAAAGATGTGTTTTTTTGTTTTTGTATTCTCTAAAGCACTTTGGAATCTGTTGGTACTTTAATAATATAGGAAATAAGATGCATTATCAATAATTTAGCATCTTCTGTCCCACTGATGTCTGCCTATGAGCATGTACACATGGCACTGCCCCCAGAGAGTAATGAGGTGGGTGACATCCTCTGTGCTGTACGCTGGACGTAATCTAGGAAAGATCACATGGTTCATGAAGCAGAATAAATACAAAGCAGACAAAACGAGCCACCATATATGGGAAGGTGCCATACATATACCAAAGGGAAGGCAACATGTTCTTATCTGTATTTCTCTACAGGTGTGACTTCACGAAACACATAAGGGCTCATAGACAGGTGTTGTTTTCCTGCATTTGATGTGAATTTAAAACACATTGAAACACAGGTCAGCAGATTCCCATTTACTTCAATAAAGTAGTGTACATGACATTAATGAAGCTGTGTTTGAACTGCTCTGCTCTTTCTTTAGACACAACATGTTTTATTGAGGTGCATTTAAATTACAGGCAAAGAAGGTCAAACGCTGCCTTTTCTTGTCAATGCGTTTGAGCAGCGCTGCATTTGAATGGAAAGGGTTGTGTTTGATAAGAACACCCCTGTACTTGAGCCCTAATATACACAACACCTCCTTTTGCCAGGAAAGAAAAAGTCTAATTATTCACTGTGGATACGTTCAGGTGTCAGAGAGAAGACTTTTTATGTGTGTTTTGCATTTGAATGTGATTCTCATGGTGCGGATCATGTATAAATATATTTTCTCAGCATCTTATTATTCAATGTCAGACCTATCTCTTCATCTACCCTGTGGGATATCACAGGACAGGAGAGAACAGGTAGGCTGGTTTTACTGAGCACTCTAGAATATGGAAACAAATTAAGAAACTGTAGTATTTACCTAAGATAGCTTTATGTAACAAACATGTGTTTTAAAACAATTACAAATGTAAAATATTTACAAACCTTCCACCTTTTTATTTTAACCTGAACTCTGGGCAGATGGAAAAAAACACCTAATTTTGTATTTATTTAAGTGAATCTTTCAGAACCCGTCAGGTGAATGGAGCAGATGACATAGTAACAGTGGAAGCAGGGTGGTCTCATCAAGAGAACCATTTTACCATTTTACCTTGAATGAGCAAAATTCGTTTATTTTAAAAATAAAAATATTTGCATGTATTAACATTATAAATACTTATATCTGTCGCGCTATATCAGCCTCCCTAAATACCCCGTACAGCTCTACCCTGGGAAAGGCAGGATTAAAGCGGTAGTAAACCCATCCATTTAACAGTTTAAAAACCAGTTACATTTCTGGCACGTGCCGGAAATGTAACACTCCCATTGGTTGTGCTCTAAACCAAACTTTCAAACTATCCAATGGCTGGTGTCATAGGTGATCACATGTGCAGCATCATGGCAGTTGTAGGTTAAACAGAGGCCAAGATGGCAGCTTCCTTGGCTGAAAATGTTAGGAGCGTTTACTACCATTTTAACCATCTGGCATGGTTAGGGCTCATTGGGTTTGCCAATCTCATGAGTGTGCCGATTGCTCATTTGTGGATAAAGCAAATTTGTGAATAAAGTATTGTTTTATTACAGTGTAGAGCGGCCTTTCTTAACCTTTTCAACATGGAGGAACCCTTCAAATAACTTTCCGGTCTCAGGGAACCCCTGCCAAAAGTTACTATATCTACAACTAATGATACATTATTGTGATTCACTGGGAAGAATGCTCCTTACACTTTTGGTCATTGAGAAGAATTACCCCTTACAGATGGCTTAAAAGATCAAAGGTGTCAGTGGGAAGTTATCTAAGAGGTAGAAATTGCTCACTGCTCAAGGAAATCCTAGCAACCTCTGGAGGAACCCTAGGGTTTCATGGAACCCTGGTTGAGAACCCCTGATGTAGAGAGATTCAGGGCCTGACTGCGCTGACTGGCAGAAGGTGCCTGCATCACAAGACCTGCTGAACAGGATAACAAATGCGTCAGAAGGAAAAACAGTTTGTATTTTAGTGTGTATTAAGCTATTTGCCTAGAATTTAGTTAATTTCCTTAGGCAATTTTTGCGTTACAAATAAGTGGACTTGTCACTCATCAAAATAAATGGACCTCCTAATTATAGAAGGTCAACTGCACATAGGACAAGCCCCTTAGTAATTAGCACTCTAGCAGAATATAGAAAAGCAATAATTATCCCGAAAGTCAATCACTTTGCCATTTAAGACTTTATCAGCGCTAGGAAAGGTGACTTTCATTTATTAACCATATTCATGCACTGATGCACAATGACATATCATAGGTACAATGGCAGGAAAATATTTGTACATGTAAATGTAAAGAGAATATATGATTGTGTGCAATTGTATACTTGTACACTATGTACCAGCCTTTTTCAACAAGGGTGCCTTCTGGATTTTTCAGGGGTGCCTTGGCGGCAAAATTGTCAACAAGTTGGTGGTGAATCAAGCCTGCCATTTTTATTACACATGGCAACAATACAAACTTTGAGCATTGTACAGGCCAGCTGCCAATGTCCTAACAACCAATGAAGTCATAAGTTGATAAGGAGGACGTCCTTGCTTGCCTCTTTCCTGCCCCTCTCTGTCAGCACCAGGGTCGCATTAGCTGAATGATGGAGAAAACCTGAGGAAGAAGAGAAATGCTGGGATCTTAGTCAGTACCAGTGTGCAAAGGTGTATTTGCTTTGGAAGAATAAATCAACTCTAACATTGGGTGTCTTATGTGTGAAAATGTGGCTGTGTTGTGCAAACCTATTTGTTTTGTTTTTTACATTTTAGAAGATTGTGAATAATTTTAAAGGGTGCCACAACTGAAAAAAGGTTGAGAAACACCTCTAGGTACTATGTACATGTTATACAAAGTAACATACTTACCTGTGATTGTACATAGAGGGGAATTTACTAAGATTGGAGCAGCTGTGCATGGCAACCAATCAGCTTTCATCTTCAGCTTGTGCAGATAAGCTTTGAAAATTAAAGCTATAAGATTGGTTGCCATGCACAGCTGCTCCAGATTCTGTTTCCTCCAGTCTTAGTGAATTGCTTTAATAGTATGCTATTGTAAATGATTAAAGGGTATTTTTGTTTTTTATAATAAACATATTCAGTGGCGGCTGGTGAAGTTTTAAGATGGTGGGGCGCCAGACCCCACCCTTCCTTTTTGCCCCATCCCACTTCTTAGAAGCCACACCCCTTATAGGCTCCACCCACTCTGTACACAATGTACAGTATAACTCAGCTGTCAGTCCTAATTCTCAATAAAATATTGCTGGCTCATTCATCCATTAAATCCCAAAGGTAAAGAAATACATGAGCTGTGAGGTCTGCACAGGAACCCAGCACAGACTGGCATTATGTGGGGTTTCATATCCCATCATGCTCCATCCTAATTCCTTATTTTATAATAGGAACGCTGGAAATCCTCCACTAACCCCTGACACAAGGTGAGCCATAGAAATGTCCCTGGTTTTTGGAACTGACTGGCTTCCCTAACATAAATCTTCATTATCTGTCAAAAAAAAGTTCAAAATGTAATTATAAAATCAGGCGATTTAAGATGGCATTCATTGGAAAGCAGTTATTGTAGAGGAATTGTCATGACTATACATTCCTCTCGTTCTGATGTTTGATGCTGAGATACACAGAGGCTGAGCACAGGCAGCTTCAACCAACACAGCAACTCCACTGCTGGGGACTTGTTGGTCCCTGCATTGGAATTCACGAATCATTGCTTACAATGCACTGAATGTGGGGATGAAGAAATCACCAGGAGTGGAGTTGCTGTTTTGGTTGAAGCTGCCTGTTAAACAGTAAAGTATGAAGAGGGTGTGCGGTGCTGCTGAGCTCTGTGGTTCCCCAATGTCAGCAGACTAATTGCAGATCAATTACTGCCTGTGTATCCCTGAGAACTCCCTGTGATTTACATGCCGGCTCAGAGTTCTTATCCTACTGCTGAGCTTTGGAAGGGACCTGTGTCAGCCTTATCTGTTATCTATGGATGCAGACTAATCACTGCCTGTGTATTGCTGGGAGCTCCCTGTCATGTGTGAGATCTTACCTTGCAGGCATTGCTGTGCTTGTATACCTGGCTTCCCCATGTCCTCTCCCTCTGCTTTGTATAGGATGGTGGGTGGGGGAAGGGTCCCTGTGGAGAGGGGAAACACTGCTGGAGGTAGAGACTAAGTGTTGGAGTGCGACTTGTGGAGGGGGGGGACCTGGCTAGACAGCAGGCTAGAATGTGTAACTGCAGACAGAGAAAATCTTGGCTCCCCCCCAGGCAGAGACCAAATGGACTAGGCAGTTTAAGGTCTGCAGATTCAGACGTCCTAAAAAGCTCCTATTCTTAGAATGGAATGTTGGAAAGCAGCCAATGAGGGTGGAGAATTCATTTTACTGTGTTCTAGATAGGGTTTTTTAACCACTTGAATACAGGACGTTTATACCCTCTTCCTGCCCAGACCAATTTTCAGCTTTCAGCGCTCTCACACTTTGAATCTCAATTACTCTCTCATGCTACACTGCACCCAAACAAAATTTGTATCATTTTTTTCACACAAATAGAGCTTTCTTTTGGTGGTATTTAAGAACCTCTGGGTTTTTTATTTTTTGCGACATAATTGAAAAAAGTGCGAACATTTTGAAAAAAAAACACTTTTTTTTCGTTTCTGTGATAACATTTTGCATATAAGTAATTTTTGTCCATAAATTTTGGCCAAAACCTATACTGCTACCTATCTTTGGTAAAAATAACCCAAATTAGTGTATATTATTTGGTCTGTGTGAAAGTTATAGAGTCTACAAGCTATGGTGCAAATCATTGAAAATTGATCACACCTGATGCACTGATGGCCTGTCTCATTTCTTGAGGCCCTGAAATGTCGGGAAAGTACAAATACCCCCTAAATTACCCCTTTTTGAAAAGTAGACATTCCAAGGTATTTAGTAAGAGGCATGGTGAGTTTTTTGAAGTTGTACTTTTTTCCCACAATTCTTTGGAAAATTAAGAAATTATAATTTTTTTTTTTTCACAAAATTGTCAAAACAACAAGTTATTTCTCACACACAGCATATGCATACTTCCAATTACACCCCAAAATACATTCTGCTTCTGTCCCAGAGTATGGCTATACCACATGTGTGAGACTTTTTCACAGCCTGACCACATAGAGAGGTCCAACATGCAGTGAATTTTTTGAATGGTTCATTTTTTTTCACAAGTCTTGGAAATACGTGGAAAGAAAATGAAAACGCTTTTATTTTTACACAAAGTGGTCAATTTATAAGATATTTCTAACACATAGCATGTACATAGCAAAAATTACCCCCCAAAATATATTTTGCTACTCATCCCGAGTATGGCGATACCACATGTGTGAGACTTTTTCACACCCTGGCCACATACAAAGGCCGAACATGCAGGGAGCACCGTCAGGCGTTCTAGGAGCATAAATTACACATAAAATTTCATTCATACCTATCACACTTTTGAAGGCCCCGGGGCACCAGGACAGTGGAATTACCCCCAAAAAGACCCCATTTTGGAAAGCAAACACCCGAGGTATATTCTATGAGGCATGGGCTGCAGATAGGTACTCGGGTACGTTAATGGGCTGCAGATAGGTACTCAGGCATTTGGATGGGCTGCAGATAGGTACTTGGGTACTTTGGTGGGCTGGAGACAGATACTCGGGTAATCTGATGGATTGGTAAAAGGTACTTGGGTACTCTGATGGGCTGCAGATAGGTACTCGGTTACTTAGATGGGTTGGTGACAGGTACTCGGGTAATCTGAAAGGCAGGTGACAGGTACTCGGGTACTCTGATGGGCTGGTGAGAGGTACTCGGGTACTCTGATGGGCAGGTGACAGGTACTTGGGTACTCATGTGGACAGGTGACAGGTACTCGGGTACTCAGGTGGGCTGGTGACAAGTACTCGGGTACACTGATAGGCTGGTGACAGGTACTCGGATAGTCTGATGGGCAGGTGACAGGTACTTGGGTATTCTGATGGGCAGGTGACAGGTACTCGGGTACTCTGATGGACAGGTACTCGGGTACTCTGATGGTCTGGTGACAGGTACTCTGATGGTTTGGTGACAGATACTCAGGTACTCTGATGGTCTTGTGACAGGTACTCAGGTACTCTGATGGTCTGGTGACAGGTACTCGGGTACTCTGATGGGCTGGTCATGGGCTCATGGACAGTGGTTGGGTAGACTCATGGGCTCATGGACAGTGGAAGGGTAGACTCATGGGCTCATGGACAGTGGTCGGGTAGTCTCATGGGCTCATGGACAGTGGTCGGGTAGTCTCATGGGCTCATGGACAGTGGTCTGGTA
>BLSH010303276.1:288361-301423 GCA_018402905.1 Glandirana rugosa | reverse complement strand
AGAGAGGTGTACTGTTTTCCCTCCTTGTAAATCTCACATTTCATGATGGACCACAGGTTCTCTATGGGGTTCAGATCAGGTGAACAAGGAGGCCAAGTCATTAGTTTTTCTTCTTTTAGACCCTTTCTTGCCAGCCACGCTGTGGAGTACTTGGACGCGTGTGATGGAGCATTGTCCTGCATGAAAATCATGTTTTTCTTGAAGGATGCAGACTTCTTCCTGTACCACTGCTTGAAGAACGTGTCTTCCAGAAACTGGCAGTAGGACTGGGAGTTGAGCTTGACTCCATCCTCAACCCGAAAAGGCCCCACAAGCTCATCTTTGATGATAGCAGCCCAAACCAGTACTCCACCTCCACCTTGCTGGCGTCTGAGTCGGACTGGAGCTCTCTGCCCTTTACCGATCCAGCCACGGGCCCATCCATCTGGCCCATCAAGACTCACTCTCATTTCATCAGTCCATAAGACCTTAGAAAAATCAGTCTTGAGATATTTCTTTGCCCAGTCTTGACGTTTCAGCATGTGTGTCTTGTTCAGTGGTGGTCGTTTTTCAGCATTTCTTACATTGGCCATGTCTCTGAGTATTGCACACCTTGTGCTTTTGGGCACTCCAGTGATGTTGCAGCTCTGAAATATGGCAAAACTGGTGGCAAGTGGCATCTTGGCAGCTGTACGCTTGACTTTTCTCAGTTCACGGGCAGTTATTTTGCACCTTGTTTTTTCCACACGCTTCTTGCGACCCTGTTGGCTATTTTGAATGAAACGCTTGATTGTTCGATGATCACGCTTCAGAAGCTTGGCAATTTTAAGAGTGCTGCATCCCTCTGCAAGATATCTCACTATTTTTGACTTTTCGGAGCCTGTCAAGTCCTTCTTTTGACCCATTTTGCCAAAGGAAAGGAAGTTGCCTAATAATTATGCACACCTGATATAGGGTGTTGATGTCATTAAACCACACCCCTTCTCATTACTGAGATGCACATCACCTAATATGCTTAATTGGTAGTAGGCTTTCGAGCCTATACAGCTTGGAGTAAGACAACATGCATAAAGAGGATGATGTGGTCAAAATACTCATTTGCCTAATAATTCTGCACACAGTGTAGACATCAATTGAAGCATTTGGGGAGCAGCAAAGCCTGGCAATCCACATGTCATGATATCAAACTAACTGGCGGGAAGTTCAAAACTAACCTTAGAAAGTATTATTTTACTGAAAGAGTAGTTGATGATTGGAATAAACTACCAGCAGAGGTAGCAAGACAGTCAACAGTAAATGGCTTCAAACATGCTTGGGACAAACATAGATATATACTCAAAAAAGTTAACCAAAAAAAACCTGAAAAAATTTGATGGACTGCTGTCTTTTTTCTGCCATCACTTTTCTATGTTTACGTTGAGTCAGTTTTGACGTAACGGTAACACAACATGTGAATGACACTGGCCCTGCAATTTTGACAGGCGTTTGTGGAGCTTCAAAAATGCTCATGGACATAGGTGTGTGTAGCCTATTGCATTAGGGTTTGCATCCCAAAGCTCAAACACACACGCCTTTCTCTGCAGCCTCAGCTGCACTGCACAGTGAATGAATGGGAAGTGCTCTGTGCTGAGCAGCTTCCTGTTCATTCACAAATTGAAGCATAGTGCACAGTTTTCTATGCTTCGGTTATGAATAAACACAATGAGTGAGTGTGTTAACTGTGTTGATGGAAGGGGGGCAGTAAATTACATATTGACCAGCCCCCCCCCCCATCCTGAACATCCCCCAGGAGAGGAGGAGGAGGAGAGAAGAAAAAGGAAGCCAGCAGCACTAGGGGGCAAGGGGAGTGGCAAACATGGGGGAAGCCTAGGCAGTAGGAGGAGCCGGCACTTCACAGAGTGATTAGGGGTGTGCCCACATACACCCCCTGTGCACACTTATGCTCATGGATCACCCGCTTTAGAAGCTAGTGTACAAATAGCATTTGGAACATATAGTAGCTCAGCAAACCCCTCCTAACATTAGAGGCGCAGTACACCTGACCATTCAGAAGATGTGTTTAACCTTCTTTGCATTCCACTGTCGCGTTCCTTTAGACGCATGTCCTATTGTGATGCATTTCTTTAGACGCAGCATGTCCTATTGTGATGCGTTTCTTTAGACGCAGCAATGTCCTATTGTGACGCATTTATTTAGGTGCAACATGTCCTATTGTGGCTTGTTTCTTTAGAAGCAGCATGTCCTATTGTAACACGTTTCTTTAGACGCAGCATGTCCTATTGTGACGCGTTTCTTTAGACGCAGCATGTCCTATTGTGACGCGCTTCTTTAGACGCAGCAATATCCTATTGTGGCACGTTTCTTTAGATGCAGCAATGTCCTATTGTGACGCGCTTCTTTAGATGCAGCATTTCCTACTGCGACGCGCTTCTTTAGATGCAGCATTTCCTATTGCGACGCGCTTCTTTAGACGCAGCATTTAGTATTGTGACGCGTTTCTTTAGACGCAGCATGTCCTATTGTGACATGCTTCTTTAGACGCAGCAATGTCCTATTGTGACCCCCTTCTTTAGATGCAGCATTTCCTATTGTGACGCATTTCTTTAGATGCAGCATGTCCTATTGTGACGCATTTCTTTAGATGCAACATGTCCTATTGTGACACGTTTCTTTAGACGCAGCATGTCCTGTTGTGACGCATTTCTTTAGATGCAACATGTCCTATTGTGACTTGTTTCTTTAGATGCAGCATGTCCTATTGTGACACGTTTCTTTAGATGCAGCAATGTCCTATTGTGACTCGTTTCTTTAGATGCAGCATGTCTTATTGTGACACGTTTCTTTAGACGCAGCAATGTCCTATTGTGACGCATTTGTTTAGATGCAGCATGTCCTATTGTGACACGTTTCTTTAGACGCAGCAATGTCCTATTGTGACACGTTTCTTTAGACGCAGCAATGTCCTATTGTGACGAATTTGTTTAGATGCAGCATGTCCTATTGTGACACGTTTCTTTAGACGCAGCATGTTCTATTGTGACGCATTCTTTAGACGCAGCATGTCCTATTGGGACACGTTTCTTTAGACACAGCATGTCCTATTGGGACGCGTTTCTTTAGATGCAGCATGTCCTGTTGTGACGCATTTCATCAGATGCAGCATGTCCTATTGTGATGCGTTTCTTTAGACGCAGCATGTCCTATTGTGACGCGTTTCTTTAGATGCAGCATTTTCTATTGTGACGCATTCTTCAGACGCACCAATGTCCTATTGTGACGCATTCTTTAGACGCAGCAATGTCCTATTGTGATGCGTTTCTTTAGACGCAGCAATGTCCTATTGTGATGCGTTTCTTTAGACGCAGCAATGTCCTATTGTGACGCGTTTCTTTAGACGCAGCAATGTCTTATTGTGACGCGTTTCTTTAGACGCAGCAATGTCTTATTGTGACGCGTTTCTTTAGACGCAGCAATGTCCTATTGTGACGCGTTTCTTTAGACGCAGCAATGTCTTATTGTGACGCGTTTCTTTAGACGCAGCAATGTCTTATTGTGACGCGTTTCTTTAGACGCAGCAATGTCTTATTGTGACGCGGTTCTTTAGATGCAGTATGTTTTATTGTGACGCGTTTCTTTAGACGCAGCAATGTCTTATTGTGACGCGTTTCTTTAGACGCAGCAATGTCTTATTGTGACGCGTTTCTTTAGATGCAGCAATGTCTTATTGTGACGCGGTTCTTTAGATGCAGCAATGTCTTATTGTGACGCGGTTCTTTAGATGCAGTATGTCTTATTGTGACGCGTTTCTTTAGATGCAGCAATGTCTTATTGTGACGCGGTTCTTTAGACGCAGCAATGTCCTATTGTGACGCGGTTCTTTAGACGCAGCAATGTCCTATTGTGATGCATTTGATCTGCAGGCATTGCAGTCTTTTCTATTTCAATGCTGCGTCTGTTTGAACAGAATGCCACTTTTCTATAGGAATCTTCCGCTACTTTTATATACATTTATTTCCCACGATGGAGTGAGCGCTGTGCACACACACAGCAGTGATGACATCACTCCTCTCCTCTCCCCCGTGTATTGATGTCATCTCTCTCGGAGAGGAGATCCTTGGTGTGGAGCATTGGGGTCCTTGTCATTGTCAGGGAGGAGTGACGTCACCATGCTATCTCCTGCACAGAGCGATCATCGGCTGGGCTGTGATGTAGAAGACGGCCGGTCCCTCCCATCCGCCGGCTGCCAATGTGCGAGTCCCCCAGACACGGAGCTGTGTGTATGGAGTGAGCCCGGAGCCACCCTCTGGATGAAGCCGCCTGTCCTCCTCCCGGGGAGCCGCCTGCCAGGATGGGCCAGTGCTGCTGCTGTGCGCTCACCACGGTACTGCCTGCTCTTCTCTTCATTGTCTCATCATCATATAGAGGAGGAGGGGGGACAACAGTTGGTTGTATCACATCGTACCCGGGCTTTGTGTGCCAGCCTAGGTGCTGCCCGGCCTCCCCTCTACATTGACACCGGTGTGTGTGCCCGGCTACCCTCCGATCCCGTCTGTGCATGATGCCTCTTTACTATGGCAGGTGTACGACTGGCCATACACCATACAATCTGTCAGATCTATGGTAAATGACAGGCTCTTTCTAAAGGAAATTGTATAGTGTATGGCCAGCCTTTGTACAATCTCCTTTAGATCCATCATCAGTTATGTAATGTGATGTCCTGCAAACTGCATACAAACTAAATGTATTGTTTCAGTTTGTTCTCTTGTTACACAGTTCTGCTTTATACTCACCATAGGGGTTACAATTGGATTATTATTATTATACAGGATTTGTATAGTGCCAACCGTTTGTGCAGATTGTACAATCTTCTTTAGATCGACCAACAAGTATGCAGTGCAAGGGCCAGCCTGATTGGTTACAGAGTGATTGGATACATAAGGTAGATCCTCATAGACTTGGCAGATCTGTAGACATATTGAAATGTGTATGGTGATCCTAAATGAGAATGTACTGAGTTTGTGCAATCAGATTGTAGCTTGTATGCTTGTCCATAGGCTGCTTTCATACTGAAAAAATGCATCTGCGCCTGTGCCGTGTTTCTTATGCATTTTCTGGGTGCCTATTACTCAGCATGCACCTGCAAATCATAGACTCGCAACACTAAAATCACAATTGGCAACTGGGGGTTGGGATTTTTGGTGCTTTACACATCGGTGTTGTTTGATGTAAAACACCAAAAAAAAAAATTCCAATACCCAGTTTCCAAGTTTGTTTCAATATATGGGATGTGGTGCGTTGGCTTACTGGCGATCCACTCACATTTATTTTCCACTAAAAACACAATAAGGTGCGTTTACCAATCATTTCAATGGGGACCTGCGTTTTTGTTGCATTTTTTCAATGTTTTTGGTACGTTTTCTATTTCAGTGGGGGACCTGCGTTTTTGATGCGTTTTTGCCATGTTTTTGATGCATTTTCCTTTCATTTCAATGGAGACCTGCATTTTTGTTGCGTCTTCACCATGTTTTTGATGCATATTCTATTCAATTCACTGGGGCCCTGCATTTTTGGTGCAATTTTGAAAATCACACCAAAGATGCTGCCAGCAGGACTTTTCAAAGCGCACTGCGGCGCGGTGGTGTGAAGCGTACCATAGGGTTTAAAGGGAAATATTTTTCTTGTGTGGTTTTTTTTTTTAGCAAGGTAAAAATGCAGCAAAAACGCATCAGTGTGAAAGACCCGCTACGTGGCCATGCATTCTACAAACTGACTGTGCATTCTCTGTACAACCTCTGTAACAAAACTGTATAATAGGAGACCAAACCTAAACAATCCATTCCATTTGTATCAAATCAATTGATGGCGGATCGAAAGGAGAGTGGTGAGATTGTAAAGTTTATGATCATTTTAAAGGAGATTGTACAGAGATTTTACGATTCGAATTTACAATGTATGGTTACCATTACATTATAGGATTCTTTTAAATACTTGTACAGGGAGGGATTAGGTGTATTTCATTGGGAACTGATCAATGATCAAACATTTTGCAGTCTATAATAAACCTTGGACTGTCCCCGGAGATGATTCGCTGAGTGGGTAGGTTGTTCTATTTCTGCTGTGAAGGAATCCTCCTGCCCCCGGTTTTATTGGACTAGGTCCATATGTGCGATGTGCGAGTTCCTTGTTTGCATGAGACAGCAGAAATGTGTTGTGATGTCCCCCGCAGAGGAAATTGTGGATGTAATGTAAGACAGACTTCTTCCAAAGAAAAGAGCAGCAGGAAAAGTGAGCAACCAAGTGACTTTCCTGGCTCTGATTAGACTGGCAGTACATGGATATCTGATTGCTATGGATGGTACACTTTTCACATTGTCTATTGCCGGGTTTCTCAACCAGAGTTCCTCCAGAGGCTCCTAGGGGTTCCTAGAGCAGCAGGCAATTTCTGCATCTCAGATAAGTTCTAAGTTCCCACTGATGTGATTGATCTTTTTTGCTATCTCTAAGGAGGTAATACTTTCCAGTTACCACAAGTGTAAGGAGCATTCTTCCCACTGACCATCCATTAAAATATCATGAGTTGTAGATGACTAATTTTTAGCAGGGGTTCCCCGAGACCGGAGAACAATTTTAACGGTTCCTCTGTGTTGAAAAGGCTGAGAAAGGCTGCTCTATTGTATTGGCGTGGGAAGACTGATGCTGGTTAGCGGCAGTCCTCTGTCATTGCGACATCTCTAATCATGGGTTTATTATATTACCCCCTCAGTCACACCTGGGGGGACAACTGTACAAAATTACAGCAACTATGGAAATCACACATATTACTCATTGGGATAAATTGTTGCCTTTTTAATTTAGTTACTGACCATTTATTTCTAGACTTTTATTGATTTGCTTGGCGATAATTGGCATGTGACTCTAACTGCATGGAGTGCCAATTTATGTGCCTTGTTAGTGTGGCTCGGTTGTACGGGTAGACACATAAGGCTCAATTCACAAAGCTTTAACACAAGCCTAAGGCACTCCAGCTTCAGCCATGTGACTCTAATTTCAAATCTCATTGGGCTTAGCTGAAAATACCTGTCACTTTTGTGACAATAAGTAGCCTTATCCTTGTGTGTTAGATTTGTGAATTGAGTCTATAGTGCCTTATTTCTTCTTCTTATTATTATTATTATTATACAGGATTTATAAACTGCCAACAGTTTGTACATCACTTTACAATGTTAGGGCAAACATTACAGTTACAATACAAATAAATTCAGGAGGAATCAGAGGGCCCTGCTCGATAGAGCTTACAATCTAAAAGAGGATTTGTATTCTTAAAGCAGAATTTTACCAAAAAGGGGAACTTTTGGCAATTTTTTTTTTGAGGGGGTACCTGGTTTTTACAGATACCCACTCCCACTTCTGCTTGGAAGTTATCCCCACTCCGGCAGTCTTCTGGAACATGTCACAGGTCCCAGAAAACTGGGGGACCATTCACACTGAGCAGCGCAGCTCACGCATGTGCAGTGGGCATACGGCTGTGAGGCCACAAACTGTTGCAGCTGTGTGCCCACAGTTAAGATGCCGGTACCAGGGGCCAAAGATGGTCCCCACCGCCCTTCGGGTGAGCACAGCAGTGGATCTTTTAAACATGTACGGTATCTCACAAAAGTGAGTACACCCCTCACATTTTTGTAAATATTTTATTCTATCTTTTCATGTGACAACACTGAAGAAATGACACGTTGCTACAATGTAAATTAGTGAGTGTACAGCTTGTATAACAGTGTAAATTTGCTGTCCCCTCAAAATAACTCAACACACAGCCATTAATGTCTAAACCGCTGGCAACAAAAGTGAGTTCACCCCTAAGTGAAAATGTCCAAATTGGGCCCAAAGTGTCAATATTTTGTGTGGCCGCCATTATTTTCCAGCACTGCCTTAACCCTCTCGGGCATGGAGTTCACCAGAGGTTCACAGGTTGCCACTGGAATCCTCTTCCACTCCTCCATGACACCATTACAGAGCTGGTGGATGTTAGAGACCTTGCGCTCCTCCATCTTCCGTTTGAGGATGCCCCACAGATGCTCAATAGGGTTTAGGTCTGGAGACATGCTTGGCCAGTCCATCACCTTTACCCTCAGCTTCTTTAGCAAGGTGGTGGTCATCTTGGAGGTGTGTTGGATGTACTCACTTTTGTGAGATACTGTAAGTTTCTGTTTATTAAAAGTCAGCAGCTCCAGTTTTTGCAGCTGCTGACTAAAACCCCTCTTTAAGTCATTATCAGCTAATCAGAATCCATGGTTTATTCTGATTAGTTTGTATTGGTTATAGTAGGAATAAGAGCTCTTTATTATATCAGGTCATATTTCATTTGATAGGGTAGGCACAGGCAACCTTTAGGTCCTGATGTATAGTGTTCCTGTCATTGCATTCATTATAGAACTCACAAGGGAATACAGTAGTGATCAATTTGTGCTCTGGGTTGTGACCTCTGAGATGATGCAGGGAATGCATGTCATATGAAAAATATTGACAGATGTATTAGAATGCTGGAAGACCAAGACCTAGCTATATGGGTTGTGTAATGTAAACCTTGGACCTGGCCCCTACAATGTAATGTACATGAGTTTATTCAGGGGGAATGCAAAAGTGCTATGATATGCAGTGGGAGTGCAGGGCAGAGACGCTTTTCCATGCATCACCTGCTCTTCATTATGTGCCCTGCAATCTGCAAAGAAGTAAGTGTACTACATTTTATGGTGGTGTGATGTCCACAACTGGCTTGGGTGCTATAGGTACAGTGGCTATTCCACAGCTGGGACTGCTAGAGCTGCAGTTCCTTCACCACTACTGGAGGAGCTGTCATGCCCAACATTAAAGGAGTGGTAGGGCCAAAAAAAAAAGCTCTTTTGGCCCTACTTCTCCTGAGGATCAAATGAATACACTTCATTCTGCACTCCTGTGACCCGTAGTCAGCCAACGGCAGGCTAAAGTTCACTGTCGATTGGCGTTATTCAGCCAGTCCAGGCTCTGGAGAGATCCCGACATTGATGGCATCTGGTTCAACCTCTCAGTGCTCCCATCCCCTCTGCAGCCTGGCACTCTAGTGGGCAGTGCAGAGAGCCGCTGACTGACAGTTACAGGCTCTCTGCCCACTGAAGGCTGAGTACCAAATGATCAGCTGTCTTTGATCGGTCAATTCTTGGTGTAGAGGCAATGGGGAACAGATGCATCCTCATAAGACCTCATGCACACGAATGGTGTTAGCCTAAAATATACTCTAGCATAAAATCCCTGTTTTTTTTTTCTCCCTACCTGGAGAACCAGAAGCAGTGTCGGGTCATCCAGCGCCCAGGGCAAAGATTCCAAACATGCACCCCTCCCCCACTCATGATGTGCAAGCTTAGGGGATCCTACAACAGGGTCATTTTAAGTAGGTCTATCTCCCCCTACATTCATATCCACAGGTAATGTAAGTAGTGCCTCAGAAATGCAATTTATCTACCTGTATGTATATTCACCAGGCATCTGCTGTTGATGGGACCTGAGGACAGGTTTGGGGCTATCAACTATGAGTTACTGTGCTTCTTTAACATGTGACCCATATGAAGGAACTGAGCTTGGAATGGGTAAGGTAATAAGGGCCAGATGTCTGACCAGTTTATGCTTGTCTGGAATTTCTTGAAATGCAAGAAACTTCAAGTCGTCTGCCAGCACACCTGCTAGATTCAATATAACATCCAGTTTACCGACAAATAGAAAGAGAACCTATAGTTTTGTGGGAGAAAAAGTAAAAACACATACAGTGCAAGCAATTATGCCTTACCTGCTTTTGATCTATAAATGATTGAATAATATATTAGGATAAGGAATTTCAGCGTCCTTGTTGAAATCAGGGCCCATTCACACCACTATGGTCCATTAGACACCAAATATGTTCATGCAGCATTTTTGATAGCACACTGCAATGCATGTTAACATGTTGATGTGTGCTACACTGCAAAGTATGTCTGTCGGCAGTGTAAGTTTGGGTGCCATTTAGTGTCAATGTGTCCTTTAAGTAGGTGCTAATTGGGCGGTTCTGCCATTTCTATAATTACATGAGCAGTCCTAGTATTATGAAAAATAAAATGTACAGTATCTCACAAAATTGAGTAGACCCCTCACATTTTTGTAAATATTTTATTATATATTTTCATGTGACAACACTGAAGAAATGACACTTTGCTACAATGTAAAGTAGTGAGTGTACAGCTTGTATTACAGTGTAAATTTTCTGTGCCCTTAAAATAACTCAACACACAGCCATTAATGTCTAAACCGCTGGCAACAAAAGTGAGTACACCCCTAAGTGAAAATGTCCAAATTGGGCCCAATTGGCCATTTTCCCTCCCCGGTGTCATGTGGCTCATTAGTGTTACAAGGTCTCAGGTGTGAACGGGGAGCAGGTGTTTTAAATTTAGTGTTATCGCTCTCACTCTCTAATACTGGTCACTGGAAGTTCAACAAGGCACCTCATGGCAAAGAACTCTCTGAGGATCTGAAAAAAAGAATTGTTGCTCTATATAAAGATGGCTTAGGCTATAAGAAGATTGCCAAGACCCTGAAACTGAGCTGCAGCACGGTGGCCAAGACCATACAGCAGTTTAACTGGACAGGTTCCACTCAGAACAGACCTTGCCATGGTCGACCAAAGGAGTTGAGTGCACCTGCTCAGCGCCATAGCCAGATTTTGTCTTTGAGAAATAGATGTATCAGTGCTGCCAGCATTTCTGCAGAGGTTGAAGAGTTGGGGGGGTCAGCCTGTCAGTGCTCAGACCATACGTCGAACACTGTGTCAAATTGGTCTGCATGGCTGTGTTCCCAGAAGGAAGCCTCTTCTAAAGATGATGCACAAGAAAGCCTGCAAACAGTTTGCTGAAGACCAGCAGACTAAGGACATGGATTTCTGGAACCTTGTCCTGTGGTCTGGTGAGACCCAGATAAACTTATTTGGTTCAGATGGTGGTGGGAGTGTCATGGTCTGGGGCTGCATGAGTGCTGCTGACACTGGGGAGCTACAGTTCATTGAGGGAACCATGAATGCCAACATGTACTGTGACATATTGAAGCAGAGCATGAGCCCCTCCCTTCAGAGACTGACCACAAACACACCTCCAAGCCGATCACTGCCTTGCTAAAGAAGCTGAGGGTAAAGGAGATGGACTGGCCAAGCATGTCTCCAGACCTAAACCCTATTGATCATCTGTGGAGCATCCACAAATGGAAGGTGGAGGAGTGCAAGGTCTCTAACATCCACCAGCTCTGTGATGTCGTCATGGAGGAGTGGAAGAGGACTCCAGTGGCAACCTGTGAAGCTCTGGTGAACCCCATGCCCAAGAGGGTTAAGGCAGTGCTGCTAAATAATGTTGGCCACACAAAATATTGACACTTTAGCCCCAATTTGGACATTTTCACTTAGGGGTGTACTAACTTTTGTTGGCATCGGTTTAGACATTAATGGCTGTGTTTTGAGTTATTTTGAGGAGACAGCAAATTTACACTGTTATACAAGCTGTACACTCACTACTTTACAATGTAGCAAAGTGTCATTTCTTCAGTGTTGTCACATGAAAAGATGTAATAAAATATTTACAAAAATGTGAGGGGTGTACTCATTTTTGTGAGATACTGTATCTGTTACCACCTGCATATGTTATACATTAAAAGTAAAAGAAGTAAAAAAAAAAAAAAAAAAAAAACTAAAAACAAGTAAAAATAAATATAATGTAACTTAAGTGGTTAAAGCGTTTGTTAACCCCCCAAAAATGCTGCTCCTGTCTCTTTAGCAATTAGCAGCATGGTGTTTTGCTTTTTAAATTATCCCTCTGTATCCCCTAAAATACCTGTGTGATAATGCCAGGTCGTGACTTCCCCCCCTGAGTGCTGACTCCCCTGTATATAGCTTATCCTGAGAGCCCCGTGGTCTATGCAGGCTATGTCACTCCCAGCTCTCCTATCTCCTGTGTGCCTGTCTTCAACTCCCCCCTCCATCTTCCTCTGGTATCTTCTCCTCTTTGCTCTCATAATTAACTCGAAAAGCTCCTATTTCTGTGTATCAGAAGAAGAAGTTCACTGTGTTATATCAGAAATATTCTTATCTATATAGATAACACAGCATGGCTTCTCTCTCAGGGATTCTGAGCTGAGAGAGAAAAGCACAAAAACGACAACTGATCCTAGTAAGAAGGTGTGTTATCTATACAGAGAAGTATATATATGTTATAACACAGACACAGGGCAACTCTGTTATAATACAGAGCGGATGGAAAATATTTATAAAGTGGCTTAACAAACACGTTAATTTTTTTTTAGCTAAAATATAAATCATGTTACACTTAGCTGCTTTGTAACGGTATTGCACAGAGTGGCCCCAATCCTCCTCTTCTGGGGTCCCCATCAGCGCACTTTGCTCCCTCTTTTTCTGTGTCTGCCCCCATAGCAAGCAGCTTGCTATGGGGATAGGTGTGCCGGCTCACTCCTGAGTCGGGCTGTTTGCTTTTATTTTGCCCTCAATATTTCAATACAATTTCCTCTTTTATTAATTAGGAATTTATTTACATTGTTAGTGTGCACTATTAAGGACTTAAAGACAAAAAGGACGTATGTGCTACTCAGTGAGTGAATTACTACAGGGAGTGCAGAATTATTAGGCAAGTTGTATTTTTGAGGAATAATTTTATTATTGAACAACAACCATGTTCTCAATGATTCCAAAAACTCATTAATATCAAAGGTTGAACGGATTATTAAGACGTGAGGGACATCATTAAGTGAGTGACTCATCGTGTATGCAGGAAAAACAGAAATTCAGGAATTATCACGTGTGATTGTTACATTTATTTAAGGATTAATTATTTTCTCCTTTAACATAACTTTATAACTCCCGTTTTATTTTCGTTTGTCGGGCTGAGTCCTCACTCGGCCGTGTGGATAGGGGTATCGTTCGACGAACGATACCCCCGTCTGTGTCTTTTTCTCCCTCGTTTCACGCGACTACCCCTGGGGTCTTCTCCTCCTAACCCCGGTGAGACACGTTATGGCAATGTTTCGTCG
>BLSH010303276.1:265990-286407 GCA_018402905.1 Glandirana rugosa | reverse complement strand
CCTTAGTCATGACTAAGGACTAACGTTCCAAAACGCGTAGGCTGTTTTACAGCTTTGTAGAAATGGAAACAAGCGCGCCAGACCTAAGTGCAGTAAATCAAAAACCACAGTTTATTTGCACAATAATGAGGATGGGTACTCACAAAGGACGGAGCAAGAGAAAACATAACGTCCGTTTAGCTGAGAAGGCTATATCACATCCATGCTGGGCAAGAGAGCTCTCTTGTTCCACTTGGGAGTCCCTCCCTCCGGGTCTCCTATAATAGAGCCGTCCACCTTCCTCCCAGTCAGGGTCTGAAGAAAATACGAGACGTATTGAAACGCGTCACCCTATTGGCTCCACGTTCTTTGACGTCACTTCCGGGAGGCTGCACTTCCGCTATTCACACTTCCGGCGCCTTGTGCGTTCCAACACGAGCTGCATACCATCTACAGAGTCTACAGACGACACTGGCCAGCCGATCGGTGACTCCACGAACAGCTCCAGTGACACCCCAGCACAGGCACCCAGCATGGACGTGATATAGCCTTCTCAGCTAAACGGACGTTATGTTTTCTCTTGCTCCGTCCTTTGTGAGTACCCATCCTCATTATTGTGCAAATAAACTGTGGTTTTTGATTTACTGCGCTTAGGTCTGGCGCGCTTGTTTCCATTTCTATTTTCGTAGAGTTGCTTGTACTCATCGGGTTGCTGCCCCTATCTGCTCATCATTACCACGCTACCCTAGCTCTTTGCCCAGGACTTATTTTTAGAGACACTATTATAGACTTTATGAGCCGTATTTCAGGACTGTTTTGTTAATTTGTCTGAGGTTTTTCCATTTACTATTGGCGCCATTCTCCTCCTCACTGTTTTACAGCTTTGTACATGTAATTAATACATACATACTATTCTGGATGTCATCCTGAGTGCCGACCATCCCTTTCCTTACTCCAACTCCTATATTGTCACTACACCATCAAAAGCATTTAATTAATGTGGATGGAGCGGCACTAAAACTGACCACACCTAAAGTAATCAGGGAAGTGAAAAAAAAATAGTTTGACATATAGGCAATAATAATAATAATAATCATAATAAATGTTGTAAAAATCCAGTGCAAAAACGTATAACTGAACACAAATATATAAAGTTTGTTTAGTGAGATAATTAGTGCTTCACAGAGAAATCCCAGTGTCAGCGATCAAAATCCAGTGCTAAATCCAGAGAGAAAAGCAAACTCCACCACCATGTGCAATGGCCGCTCACCTCCAGTCCAAAGGTAACATGTATCATACTGCTAGAGTGAGCTCTATAAGGTGTATTCCATCACAAATCATTGCACCTGAAATAAGGAAAATAACTCCTCATGGTGTAGTATTAAAATGCATTTATTAAAGTCAATAAGTGAACTTACAGTTAAAATAGTTGCTAAGTGAGTAGTAGTCAGGACCATGGGGTCACACAGCAGCTGAACGTTGTACAATGCGGACTTCCGGTTTTGGTCGTAACCGGAAGTGATGTCACCTGGCTCCTCACGACGCGTTGCGTCACTATCACGTGACTTGGACAGCTGAATGGAAGTTTTAAATGGAAATACAAGTTGCAACCATGAGCCTCGCGTGAATGGATCACATTCAGCAGAGGTACTACCCTCCAAATGTGATACAAGTGATCATTTTTGCCACACCATGAAGCAAAGCATAAAGCGAAGAGTGGGAGAAGAGGGTTGCATTGACAATCCAACATAATGGGCCGCACATTGAACACATTTTATAAGTGGTCAGAAACTTGTAAATAACTCATGAAGAAATAAAGTTATGTTAAAACCAAGCACACCATTGTTTTTCTTGTGAAATTCCCAATAAGTTTGATGTGTCACATGACCCTCTTCCTATTGAAAAAACAAAAGTTGGATTCAAAATGGCCGAGTTCAAAATGGTGCCATGGTCACCACCCATCTTGAAAAGTTTCCCCCCTCACATATACTAATGTGCCACAAACAGGAAGTTAATATCACCAACCATTCCCATTTTATTAAGGTGTATCCATATAAATGGCCCACCCCGTAGTTGGGGTCTATAGCAAATTCCAGCACAAATCTCTATGTACATGCAATATTTAGGGAAGGGCAGATATTGTTCATTTGTAAAAGTGAAAAAACTTTGAACCCTTCTTGTATAAACAGTGGCTGCTGAAGGAACTCCTTTATTCCAGAGATTGCGGCCAGTATATGATGAGCTGGGTGGAATTCACATTTGCTGATACCCTATCACCCACAGTAGGCATAGTGCTTCCCAATCTTAGTAATGTATTGAATTAGGCAGTACTGTGCCTAATTCACTACAGTGAGACTCATTCAGTGCATAAATACGCTAAAATAGTGTTGGGAAGTGGGCACAGATGGCAGTCCCGCCTGTAGGTGTTATCGGAGTGCTGGGAGTGGTCTTCCTTCCTAAATATGTACACACAGGCAAACTGAGGCTTGCCTGTTTATGCCACAGAGGTGGGAAAAGGGAGGATGCCGTTTGATCTTGGCCGAGGTGTCCTCTGCCACTATAGAGATGAGACTCTAAGGAAGTAGAACAGCCAATATACATCTAAAGCCAGCCTTACTGGCAGTAACAAGAAGTGACTGAACAAGGATCTTCATGGCAGGATCACCAGGGATAATTCTAATAAAAGCTGCAAATTTAAGACCTCAACCTTCTGGAATGTCATTCTCTTGGTTTTGCTCTGCTCCCGAGTCCCAGACTCCCGCGGTGGGAGGAGACTGGACTGGAGTCTCTGTGTCTCTGGAGAGTGGCCCACGCAGCCAGCCTGCCTGAGCCGTGAGCCTCGTGACTGACGAGTCAGAGTCAGTGAGATAGTAGGCTTAGCCTACTACTTAGCCTACTATCACCGACCCACCCCTCCCCCCAGGAGGAGGAGGAGGAGGAGAGGTCCTGTCCTGTTGAGCTCTGAGCTGGAGCTTGAAGTTGCAGCTGTTAGTTCGGCCTATAGCCAGCTGAGGTGAGAGACTCTGAAACCCCCACATGATAAACTATAAATAACATGTAGCGCTATGACTAAAAATCAGGGTTACAATAATAGCAAACTCAAGACCTGGGAGCAACCCAGGAATAAATAAAAAAGTCCTTAATAAAGTCCACCAAAAATATCCAGTGTTAAAGAAATGTGATAATAGTGATAGTAGAAAAATAATCAGTACTTCAAAGTGTTCCACCACGGATAAGTGTATCCACCACCTTGAATAGTTAAACACCCTTACCAGAGGTAAGCTGTTAAACAGCATATATGATCAATCTTGGCAGGTAGTTGTCTGGTAGTAGAGATAAGTCGGCATCCCTCATACATGGACAGCGGTCAGCAAGATAAATACAGGACCCAATCAGCAAAACCATTCCTCATAACCAGGAGGTTAGCAGTGTTACATTGTTAAAGCTCTTCATCACAGCTGCCATTGAGATCTCCCATAAACGTTCCCCAAATACATTGCATTCAATTTATATTGCTAATTGTCTCTGTTAATGTTGCCTAAATTCAGGCTCACCTATTACACACTAGGTAAGAGAAAAAGAGCTGCTCCTTATTTGCAGAATTTGGAAACACATGATGTGAAGAACCCACAGGCCAGCAGGACCCATAGGCCATGGCCAGTTCCCAGCAGGACCCACAGGCCAGTGGCCAGCAAGACCCATAGGTTATTGTCCAGTCCCAGCAGGACCCACAGGTCAGTGGCCAGCAGGACAAACAGGTTCACAGCCAGCTACCAGCTGGACCCACAGGCTGTGGGTCCTGCTGAGAGCTGGCTGTGGACCTGTGGGTCCTGCTGGCCCCTGACCCGTGGGTCCTACTGGCCTGTGGGGCCCGCTAGCCACTAGCCTAGGGTAACCAGAAGTCCCCAGTTTCCAGAGACAGTCTCCAGACTGTGGACACCCTCCCCGGACAGAGTCTGTCCCCGTAAGCTTGGGCAGAGGGGGCCCCTAGGGCTGACCCTACCATGTGTCCCACTGCACTGCCTCGTAGGGGAAGGGGGTAGAGCACCGCCGGATTACACAGATCTCCCACTTACACTACATGGCCACTGTGTGCAGTCTATCATAGGAGCCCGTCCAGGCAGCGGGACTTCGTATGACAGCAGCCCGCTGGGTAAATGGGAGATCCCCACTCTGTATAATCCTGTGGGGCTCGCCACCCTTTTCCACCATGAACCGGTGAGGCTGCATTATTGGGCACTGATCAGGCTGTATTGATCTACACTGGTGAGGCTGCATTTATGGGCACTGATGAGGCTGAGCTGATGGGCACTGATCAGGCTGCATTGATGGGCATTTGATGCCCATTGTCAGAAATATTTCATGTTTATGCGTTTGATGCCCATTGTCAGGAATATTTCATGTTTATGTGTTTGATGCCCATTGTCAGGAATATTTCATGTTTATGTGTTTTGATGCCCATTGTCAGGAATTTTTTCATGTTTATGCATTTGATGCCCATTGTTAGGGGTATATACAGTATATATTTGATAAAAAACAAAAGGAAATGTTTAATTGCTTATATAATTGCGTTTTATGGTTGGCCCCCCTCCTTTTGTCCCTGTCCCCCCATGTGCCCCCTTAAATATGAAAGCTAGAGACGCCACTGGAGGGATTTCCCTGTCAAAACTGAGGTTGCTGGAAAGAAATTCACTCAGTCTATGGCGGGCTTAATAGCTACATGTATACCAACTCATCCAACTGCCTTTGCAGCTTAAAGCTCCATTCACACTTGTACTTGTACGACTCCAAAATCTTTGGCTTTGATAATGGGCAACTGTTGTACAACTGTCGAATGTATAGCATTGCACAACTTTTGAGGGTTTACATTGCAGTCTATGACACTCAAGTTGCATGAAAATCGTGCAGGAAACTTTTTAAAGTCTCTGTGACTTTAAGTTGCAAGATATTTGAACGGTTGTCATTGAAAAACATGGGATGCGACTTTCCAAAGTTGCATGACAAGTCGCACAAGTGAGAATGGAGCCTTAGTGCTCTTGGTGCTATAGTTAAATGGTCAGTCGCAGTGTTCCTGGGTACATCAATGAGTCAATCACAATTAAACTTGGTCATTTTTTTTTAACACTTTATTACAGAAAGGTTTGTGGAGCAAGGTCAACCCTTGTATCAAAAGCCCCGTTGTGAAACATTTCATTGTTATTTCAGTATGTACAATATTTCTATATGCTTATGACGTTCCATAACCATAACCAAACATACAAGCTAATTACCGTCTTAAGGTCACATGGAGGTAATATTGGATTCCATTGAGGATCTTTTGCAGATCTCGGTTTCCATCCTCCATAGACGTCTCCCTGCTTCCCTGGGGCTCATAGCAGAACAACACTTCTTTTATATCCAGAAGGGATTGTTGCATTCTTTGAATCTTTCTAGTGTATTTCTCTGTGGTTTGTGATTTGTAATCTACTTAGTTAAAGCAGTTGTAAAGGCAAGTTTTTCTTTTAATAAACATGTTATATTTACCTGCTCTAGTGCTCTGTGCATTGTTATTGCATGGATCAGTCCTCATCCTCTTCTGAGATCCCCTGCCAGCACTCTCCTCCCTTCTTCTTTTGTGTGTGCCACCATAGCGAGCTGTGCGCTATGGGGGCACACAGTGTAGGCATGTTCCTGAGCCGGGCTGTGTGTGTCCATAGATATTACTGTAAGCCATGTAAATCAAAAAGTGTCTATATAAGCGATTTATACTTTATAGATATGCTTTGGAATTTTCCAGTGTAGTCTTATTGTAATCAATATAAACAACAGAGTCTAAGCATTTCCCTTATTTTTTTCATTGTGATGATTTTAAGCTCGGTACACACTGGCTGAAAATCAACAGGAACTGTCTGACTTTCGATCAATGTGTACAGTTGTCTGTGTCACAGAAGTCAGTCTAAGGGACATGCTGGCAAACCAGCATCCAATCAGAACTTTCAGCCAATGGCTGACAGATGGGTAGTCCCCCTGTCAGAATATAATGGCACAGTGAGGAAGATTGCCGCATCAACATCACTTGTGTTGGTATGGCGATCTATCAGTTTTTTTTTTCCTTCAGCCTGCTGGGTTGAACGGAAAAAAAAAAAAAACTTGCAGTATTAACCAGACTTTTGGCTATTTAGGACAAGGATGAGTGAATCAATCCATGCAAATCAGATAAGGCTGCCTTATCTGAGGTACATAACAAGTTATGCATGCCACTACATTTCTTGTTACTTGTGTTTTGTGCACCCTCGTTATCCTAGTATTTCCTTCTGACCAGGACAGCGCTTTACCGCGGTGTTCAATTAGCAGAGGTGAATGGGCACTTTCCTTTATAAAAATGACAAGGTGTATGAGCAGGCTGCAGATTTATGTGTAACAGAAAAATATAGAAGGCACGTGGCCTAGCGCATTATTCTCAGTAACATTTTATTAATTTAAAAGTAGGTATCGCACTCACAGGTGTAATCTTGAATACCAGCACATCAAATATTTTCTCCATGAGAGTCCATGTGAAGCTGTCCCCATTCCCATGGGGCTAACAAGGAATGGCATAGGCTAACGCGTTCCGAGGCTCCCCCATGGGGATGGGGGCAGCTTCACATGGACTGTCATGGAGGAATGATTTGATGTGCTTGTATTCAAGTTTACACTTGTGAGTACAATACCTACTTTTTAATTAATACAATCTGTTACTGGGGATAATGCTCTAGGCCACGCACCTTCTATATTTTTCTATGGTATAGTGCTTTGGACTTCCTAAGAGGCAGTGAGGTGTGCACTATCCATAAAGAATCATCAGAGCATAAGAACCATATTACACCAAGGCCTACCACACAGCGCAGGAGACGTATTTGTGTTTTTTGAATGCAGATTTATGCATGGGGGAACATATTCATTACATCTCCCAATCAAATATTTGAAATTGGATAGCCAATTATAGCACTCCAAACATAAACATCCTCATCCTAACAGAAAGTGATATAAAATAACAATCCTCGTATAGCTTACCTCTCCCTTACAGCCGATGTGATACCGCATCATCCATATGAACCTGGAAGAAGCTGGTTTTATCTAAAAAGAAATACGGGGGGAATCACGAGGTCCAACTTTAGAGGCAAACTGGACCACATTGTTTATATAAAATCTACATTTTATATATAAACAAAGAATATAAAAAGAGTACACATAGAACAAGGACAAGTGTCAATTAAAATCATGTACACACTTATATGCAATATATGGCCAGTGAGTAAGTGGGCCCCTGTGCGTCAACATGTTTCGCTGATCCGCTTCCTCAGGACATACAAAGGGGAGAGAAGAGCAAAACAGGCCTCGCTGTATAAATAAAGGCCTGTTTTGCTCTTCTGCCCCAGCGAAATGCATTGATGTACAGGGGTTCACTCATTGGATATCATGTAACAACAACAATATATTTAAAGCTTTTGGCCCTTGCTGGCCATATATTCTATATAAGTGTATACATGTTTTTAATTGACACTTGTCCTTGTTCTATGTGTACTCTTTTTATATTTTTAGTCTAAAAACAAAATGTGGATTTTATATAAACAAAAGGTCCAGTTTGCCTCTAAAGTCCGACCTAGTAATTTTCCCCTCTTCTTAAGTTATACTTATGGATGTGGCAAGGGAGTGATTCCAGTAGTTGTAAAAATTAAAAATACACACACACTGTTGTCCATGTGTATAAGTATGTGGGGGCACTTTTAACTTATTCATTATTCTAATTATTTCATTATGTTTTGATTTTTTTATTACACATTTATAACATTTTTACTATTGTTACAAGGAGGCTGATAACCAGCCTAAGTGATAGAGTCCTCTTCCAGATTTTCTGATGTCTCCTCTTCCCCTAGTCCAAGAAGATTGAGGCCAAGATGTCTCCAATTTGCTGGTACATCTGGCAGCTCTGCTGGGATTTTGACAACTCTGTTCCCACAAGTGCTCAGAGCTGAGCACTTCCAGGTTCAGTCTTAGTAGAGAAGATGTCTCAGTAGAGAACATGTTCCCCAGTATCTGACACCAGCTTGGCTATCCTTAAAGCCCATGCATCCTACAACAGTTCAGGATTTACAGAAACTGGGGTGGAGGGGCGCAGCACAGGCACAGCATATGTAGAAGTGATTGGGTTACTGTAGGGCTGCCCAAATCTTATCTGCCTTAAGACTGAATGATTAAAATAAAATATAGCAGTGTATTGAAGTCACTGACAGAGCTGGGTGCAGTATGTCTAGCTGTAAAGATTGTGAAAGAGCAGGATCATACTAGAAATTAAGCTACTGGAGATGGTGACATTGGTCAATACTGGAGCAGAGGTAAAGTAGACTAATGAGCCAGACAAGAGGCAATATTTTGTCAGAAGTGTGCCTGCAATGGAACAATAATTGGCATAGAAGTAGAGCCTAAATCATATAATCTCGCTCCTAGATTGTAAACTCTAATGAGCAGGGCCCTCTGATTCCTCCTGTATTGAATTGTATTGTAACTGTACTGTCTGCCCTCATGTTTTAAAGTGCTGTATAATAATAATAATAATAATATAACATAAAGATACAGTATATATTATTTAGAAAAGAATACCTTTTATAGGATCATGTCCTATAATATGTGTAATGCAAGATTAATGGAGTGGAAGAAGATTCTGCATTGCTCACAAAGTATGGCCCTTCGTTAGTTTGCCGCTAATGGTCCTTTTGGGATATTATTGGTTTTTGAGTGTTCTTTTCCACTGATGATTATCTATTAGTGGTATATTACGCCTCCGGCATCTTTGATCCGATGAGCTTCTTTTATTTCCACAGATACAAGGCTAAAAATAAACCATGCATCTTTTTTATATTTGACTTTTTAAAAATGTAATCACTCTCGTTGCCTATGTGGTAATATATAGATTCTGCAAGCATTACAGCAGGAATAAGTGATGATGTACTTCACATTACATTGCATTTGACTTGGAATGTCATACACTGTCCTAGACAGATCCATTTGTCTTCCACCTGTAGAACATTTGATATAATTGATGTGACCACAGTTCCTTAAGAAGCTGCACTTCATATTCAGTACTTTGTGCTCACTTTTTAAATAGTAACTGTGCAAAACATGTAAACAGGTTAGATGCTACCTGCCTTCTTCACCAAAAAAAAAAAAGAAAAGGAACAAAATGGGTGAGCAGAGTATCCGAGAGATTTGAGGGAATATCAGGCCATTTAGGTGTCAGCACCCCTCAAACCTTTTATTAACCTTTTGTGGTGACAGGACAGAACCTTACTGTTGAATACGCATCCAAAGGGCACTGCTTGTATCATCTGAAAGACACACATACCATCTCTGCTATTACCCCTTATGTAATGATGGTTGAATGTCACAAAATGGTGATAATTTGTTTTTTTTTTTGCTTTTTAGTTTTGGTTAGAGTTGGAAAGGGCTAGACATTCTGTAATTTCCCCTAGTTGTTCCCAAATAAAAGACTGTGATTTTAACCCTTCTCTACTCAAAAAAAATGCCCGTAGGTACACTTTAAGGTGGAATTCAACTAACTAGTCTTAAAACTGCCCCCAACACCTACCTAACTAATCAGAATAAGGCCCCTTTCACACATACGGACCGTTTGTCCTTTTTCATCCATCCGTTGACGGATGAAAAACAGACATCAATGCAACTCTATGGAAAAACGGATGACAACAGATCATCATTCATTTGCATCCGTTTTCATCCGCTTCTGTCAACATCCGTTTTTCTGAACGGATGAAAGTCCTATTTTTCATCCGTCAAAAAAACGGATCGGATGAAAACGGATGTAAACTGACGAATGGTCAGTTTTTCATCAGTTTTTGCATTTGTAGTGGGTGTAAAAAAAAAACTGATGAAAAACGGATGAAAAACTGATGACCACAGATGAAAAAAATGGAAGAAAAAATGGATAAAAAAACGGATGAAAAACGGATGAACACTTCATCCGTTTTGATGTGACGGAACTGATGAACTGATGAATGGTCCGTATATGTGAAAGGACCCTAAGTAAGATGTACAGTATATACTTACCGATTTTAAACCCGCTTCCATCCGGTTACACAATCCCCTATGTCAGCCAGTGGCAGCTGCAGGGGAGAGGAGAGAGAGCTTCAAAAACAACTGGTAAAGTAGGCTTCAGTGGTCCATCCGTTGTCGATGCTCCTTCTACCCTGAAGTGGCGCTGGCTGACACAGGGTAGCTGGATCACATTACCAGACCAGAGCAGCCTGAAAATAGGTAATTGTATACATCTTTCTAACCCATGTAATTAGCCTAGGTGTTGGGAAGGGGGAGAGGATAGTTTTAGGGCTAATTAGGTGTATGGCCAGAATTTACTTTAATAGGTCAATTTATAAAAAATGTTGGTATTGGGAGCCCAGTAGCTTAATATATAAAATAAAGTGGTGTTACCATACTCAATATAAGGTAAATATAGCCAAAAAAGACATATACCAAATATAAAGCAAGAAAAGGTTCAAACATGCAAGAAGCTAGCATTAGAGCATTAAAAACAGGACAAATAATGAACAGCATCGCAAATCTCATGACCCCTCCCTAACCCACCGATCCCCCTGAGCAACCCCCAGGATCTTCCCATGCCCCAACCCCCCTCCCACCACACAAACCAGCTGAGGAACCCTCCAGACCCCTAACTAGTCCCCTTACCCCCTTAAAGCAGAGTTTCAGTTGTTTTTGTGTTTATTAATAATATTTAATAAACACACATTCACCTGTCCCACCATCCAGTGATGCGGCCGCCCAAACCCTCGGTTCTCTCCCTCGGTTCTCTTCCTTGGTTCTCTCCCTCAGTTCTCTCCCTCGCCTCTCCCCGGCGCGGGCATCACAAGTGTGGGCACCCGGCTGCGCACTGCTCGTGCACGAGTCGCGCTGCGCCTCCTCAATGGCCAGGCAATCTTCTGGGAAATCTTCTGGGAGCTGTGACATGTCCCAGAAGATTGCAGGGAGGGAGGGGGAAAGTAGAACTTCTGCTCGAGTGGCCTAGGCGGGCCAATCGGAAGTGAGATCTGGGTACCTGTCAAAATTAGGTGCCCCACTCCGCCCCCCAAAAAAATGACATTCCAAATGTGGCATGTAAAGGATGTGAGGAGTCCTTAAAGTGGAACTTTAGTTTTTTGGGTGGAACTCCGCTTTAATGCTGTGATTTTCCCCCGATAGTCGTGTCATCTAGTATACATGATGTGGTATTTTTTCTGATTGAAGAAGTATTAAAGTGGTTGTAAAGGATAAACTTTTCAAATGAAAATAGTAAACATGTTATACTTACCTGCTCTGTGCAGTGGTATTGCACAGAGTGGCCCTGAACCAACCTCCTCTTCTAGCTGCTTCCTATGATGGCACATGCATCGCCTCTGAGCCGAGCTGTGCCCGTCTATAGACAAACATAGCGCAGCTCAGCCCCCCTCCTGCTCCTTCCTCACAGGATTTGATTGACAACAGCAGGAGCCAATAGTTGGGAGAACCAGTGCTGCTGCAGCTGGGCACAGCATTGGATCGATATAGGACACTGGTAAGTATTTAGGGAGTTGAGGGGGCTATACAACTACTGGGACATATTTTACCTTAATGCAGGGAATGTAGTAAGGTAAAAAATGTTTTGCCTTTACATCTACTTTAAGCAAAATGCAGTCAGGATTTGTAAGGGCTGGGCGAATGCATTATGGCATTCCTGTAACTATTTTTTTTATAAATAAGCCTTTCTGTGTATCTATAGCCAATGTGTTTTCTTTCAGATTTAGATAAAGTAGGAACTGGTTAAAACCTCTACTTTTAAGGACACAACAAGAAAGATGAGGAGATCTCTCCACTCTTGCAGTTGTCAACAAAAAAAGGTGTCTTCACTGGGAGAAGTACCTTCTACTCCTATTCTGGTGACAAGTGTAACATTTTGGACTTCCCATTACTTTCTATTTCAGTGATGACAACTAGCAGGTGCATCTTCCTAGCGGAGACACAAAAGGCAATACAAATTTAATAGGGATTTTAAACCTTCCACTCTCCATCCAAAATAGAAAAAAGTTTAAGATCAATTATACTTAAAGTGTTACTAAACCCACAACAGTAATATCAGTGTGTATATGAAGTAAAGCATGCTTGTTATACTCACTGTGGAACCTAAGGAGTTAATCCTCTGCATTGTGCAAAAAGGCTGTTTGATCCTGTCTTCTCTGATCCTCCCCTTCTTCCACAGTCCCCAATCCATCTGCTGATAGAATAGAGCCTTGGGGACACTCTGCACATGCTCAGTTTGGTGTGTATTGCTACAGAGTTTTTTTGGGGGGGGGAGGGTGCATGTAATCAACACAGGGCCAATCAGCACTGTCCAGACAGTGGGTCAGGAGTCATGAAGCCTCATTGGACAGTCAGAGCAGAATGTAAAGCTACATGCTTTAACCAGTGCTCTGCCAGACACTGATAGAGGTCACAAGACTGCTATATACTGCTGATGAGAAAAGGTATTTATCAGTTTATATTTACTAAAATATTTGCATTTCCATGTTCTGTGTGCTGTGGGAGACCAGATATAGAGAATGCATGGTCACATTAATAAAACAACTAGCAAATAAAATTGTTGCTATACTGCTTTTCATCTTGGTCCGTGTAACAGCACTTTGCATTTTTTCCACAGAGCGAAACTAGTCTTATAAAAGAGAGAGAGCTGCAGCTAGAACTTGCTACAATCAGAGATGAAGTGGGTAAGTGCACATTTAGAACTTTAGCTGTCCTACTCAACAAGAAATGTGGAGAGCGGTGATGATGTCCCAAATGTTATAAGAAAAAAAGGCAATGTATAATGTGCAGCAACTCCTGTTGGAGAGATTTTGCACGCTTCCAGTTTCAGGATTCATACAGGAAATGAGGGGGAAAATTCTCAATCTAAAACCATACATGTAAAGTGCTACCCTCATTGTTCACAAACATAGGTAATGTCCCCTTAAATATACAATACACTGCTTGTAATTTATGTTTGAATGTCCCAAAAAAAGTACTTTTTATATTCAAAATAAAAAGTCCTTAAAGTGCATGTGAAAAAAAGATCCTCCTGTGCCAGGATGTGAACAGACCAATCTAGCCACAACCACCACCACTAAAAAAGAGCAAAACTCCTTACCCTGTAATATCACCTCTATATCACAAGGAGGTCAAAAGGCGCGTGTTGTAATGCCACTATTCCACAATCCTTCCTGCTCCAGACCCATTCAGTTGTCTTTCCCAGGATCTCACGGACAACTCACAAGACCTACATGAATGCCTTCCAGGGCATACATCTGACCCCACAGAACTGTGGGATTGCAGGTATTCTGTACTCAAACTGCTACACCTCTTCCCGCATGGACCAAATAATTAAAACGGAAGCACACTGCACATAGCGTGATACTGTTTAAAAGCTACTATTTAATCTTAGTGTATATGCCTTCAAAAAAGGTTGTGTGCAAAATCAGCAAACATTAAAATAATTCTTGTAATATACTAAATGGCGCTGTCTGCATTAGTAACCAGGGTATTTATGTTGGCAGATTTCCATTTAAATTTTATTTAATGCTCAGTTGTGATTTAGAACAGATTTTCACACAATGTTGGTAGGTTTTTGTGTTTATAAGGCTACTTTCAGACTGGAGCGGTACCCGCGGTCGCGGTAAAACCCCGCTAGTTTTTACCAGCGATAGGGCTCCGCTATGCGGGCGGGAGAGCCGCGCTTTTAACCCCCCACAAGGGGTTAAAAAGGGGTTAAAAGTGCCGGCACTCAGCGCTACCGAGGCGGTGTGCAGCTGCTTCGGCAGCGCTTGCCATGCATTTCAATGGCAGGGGCGGTAGAGGAGCGGTATATTACCGCTCCCCTCACCGCCCCAAAGATGCTGCTTGCAGGACTTTTTCTAACGTCTTGCTAGCGCACCGCCCCAGTGTGAAAGCACTCAGGGCTTTCACATTGGGGTGGATTGGGGGGGACTTTTGAGGCGCTTTACAAGCGATATTTTTAGCTAAATAGCGTCTGTAAAACGCTCCAGTGTGAAAGCAGCCTTAGAGCATAGTTTTTTTGTTTTAAAAAATATTATCAATGACTACAGAAACTGACTTAGGCCCCTTTCACACTAGACAGATGCGCTCAGCAGGGGGATCGCTCTGTTGATCTCCGCTAAGCCAGTGGATGACAGATCTGTCTCTACTCACTGTGCAGAGACAGACCTATCAGAGCCCCACTGTTTTCTATAGGAAGATCAGATAAAAACGGACTGCTGGATGGATGGCGAACGTATAGCCATCTGTCTGTTTTGAGTGGATTTTGTCTGATCGGATGGCAGACGGATGTCAGCGGACACATCTCCGCTGACATCTGCATGCCCATAGAGGTCTATGGATGGCTCGCTCAGATCCGCTTGAAAAATGGACAGGTGGATCTAAGCGGGCCGATCGCGTGAAAGGGGCCTAAGCTCCTAGCCCTTCCCCACGTTGTCAAACAATGGGGACAGGCACAACATGGCTGTCACTGAATTTCAGTATTTCGTTTAGTCTCTGATTTGCATATTAACAGCCTTCCCAGAATTACAATCTAACCAAAATGAATAGGTTATATATAGAATATGTACTGTGGGGGATTAGCTTCCTGAGGAAAATAGTCAGTGTGTAGGCAATTTTCTTTAAAATCTGGAGCTTGTCAGATTTATTGGTAAAAGATTTGCAGGTTAAAAACAAACAAAACAGAAAATAAGTCCTTGCCGTGTGGCGCTAAACTAAACAGTATAGTTTCCTCACCATGTGGTGTGGGGCTGGCCCCCGACACCCACAAAACATAAGCCAAAATGCAAACCTTGTCTTTTAAAGTCTAAACAAACACAGAGCTCCCTCAGATCACTCTCAAAGTTCCAGGTCGGAGCTAAAGTGACATTTCTTCCTGATTATTTAAGCCACCTGCTGGTGGACTGCAGTGAACCACAAACTCTGGACCGGAACAAGCCCTGCCATGGTGGCTGGTAAAATCCGGGCCCTGTTTAATCCAGTCCACGTGAACGCATACGAGGCATCAGGTAGCGTCCGTGTACCACTTTGCCTTGCATACCGTCACAATACCTAAACACGTATTTTTAGAAATATTTTTTTAGATCCAATTGGGGCCTGATTGTGTATGCACACCAAAACATCCTCTCTTTACGGAGTCCTGTTTAACCTGTGCATGTGCATGATGGAATACCATCCACTGAAAACTGTCCTCCCCAACAACATCAAAGAGCCCCCCTCTTTTTCCATGTGGAGTCAACAGCACACAGGCACCTCCTAAACACCTAAGGGCCGGTTCACAAATAGGCGACTTGCGCTCTGACTTGTGTCGCTTGAAATCAAAAATCCCATTGAAGTGAATGGGAGCCATCTTAATGTACACTACTGAAGTCGGTTCCTGTACTACTTCAAGGCGACTTCTATCCAACTTGTGCCCATAGAATTCAATGGAAGTCACCTCCAGTCAGATACCCATCTATATTGAAGCAAATTACAGGAAAAATAAAAGAATTTACCAAGGTACTCCCCATGAATTACTCAGGCAACCCCCTCCCTACCTTTTCTGATTGGCCACAGGCAAAGTCGCATGGCTTGGAGGTCGCTTTAAGTCGCGTTGTAAGTCACCCAAAGTCACGCTGAAGTTGCCTTGAAGTCACGTTCAAATCGCCTAGCAAAGTCGCGCCTGAAGTCGCATCCCCCCTGTGTGAACCGGCCCTAAGACATACAACAGCAAACTTCATTGTTAATTTTATTTATTAACCACTTCCCGCCTGGCCTATAGACAAATGACGGCCGGGCGGTGGCTTTGTCATCCTGACTGGGCGTCTATTGACATCCTCAGGATAACCCGTGATCGAGGGCCTGCAGGGGCAGGCATCGCCGAGATCGGTGGTGCGGTGGGTCAGTCTGACCCACCACATTACCGATCTCGGTAAAGTGGTTCCATTGGAAGCTCTTTAACACGTGATCAGCTGTGATCAATCACGGCTGGTCAAAGTGTAAACAAGAAGAGCCATTTATCGGCTTTTCCTCTACTCGCGTCTGCTAACGTGAGTAGAGGATAACGGATCGGCTGCTCTCCTGACTAGGGGGGTCTGCACTGAACGTTCATCAGTGCATCCCGCCCCCCCAGGATCGCCACCCTGGACCACCAGGGAGCCCGCCCAGGACCACCAGGGAACCCACCCAGGGACACCATCAGGAGATCGTCCAGGGACCACCAGGGAGACAATCTGGAGGCCACCCAGGGACCACCAGGGAGACCACCCTAGACCACCAGGTAAGGGGTGTACAGTGCACTGTAAGGATGGCATTGTGCCCATATGTGATGCCTGCCAGTGCCATCCCTAACAGTGCTATATCTCAGTGCCATGTACCACTGCCCACCAGTGCCACCTATCAGTGCCCACCAGTGCCACCTATCAGTGCCACCTATCAGTTCCCATCAGTGCCACCTATTAGTGCCCAGTGCCACCGATCAGTGCCCATCAGTGCCGCCTATGAGTGCCCATCAGTGGCGCATATCAGTGCCCGTCAGTGCTGCTTATCAGTGGCCCCTATCAGTGCCTATCAGTGCTGCATATATGTGCCTCATCATCGGTACCCATCAGTGCCACCTTATCAGTGCCACCTCATCACTGCCAATCTGTACTGCCTCATCAGTGCCCGCCAGTGAAGGAGAAAATGTACTTATTTACAAAATTTTGTCACAGAAACAAAGAAAAACTTATTTTTTTTCAAAATTTTAGGTCTTTTTTTATTTGTAGTGCAAAAAATAATAAAAAACGCAGAGGTGATCAAATACCACCAACAGAAATCTCTATTTGTGGGAACAAAATGATAAAAATTTTGTTTGGGTACAGTGTTGCATGACCGTGCAATTGTCATTCAAAGTATGACAGCGCTGAAAGCTGAAAATTGGTCTGGGCGGGAAAGGTGTTAAGTGCCTGGTATTGAAGTGGTTAAACAAAGATGTTACATTTGCACATTTAACATCTCAAGAAAATGAAAAAGGATTAGGCGCTGATCATATATTGTGAATTGTGGACACACAGGGGACTGAGTGACTTGCTGCAGGTACCTTGCAGCCTAGGTTCAGCTCCGGGGTGGAAGTACAAAAAATAAAAGGAAATTTGAACCCAAGGGCGCTTGTGTGCAGCGTTGCCCACTGTCAGTTTTTAACACCAAAGTAAAAAACAGCAATATTGTCTTTGTTGAAATTGGTAACAAACAGGACCAGCCTGGGTTACTATAAAAAAGTAGAAAGTTTATTGAAGACTTACATATAAAACCATGGCAGGCTTGGGCAGGCTCTCACCGGTACGTTCGCTCCTGGTGTCTGCAATGCAGGTACTGGATAGTGGTCCCGTCAGCGTGACGACATGTTTCGCGACACCGCTTAATCATGTCACCTCTGATCATTGCAGACACCAGGAGCGAACGTACCGGTGAGAGCTCTTGCTGCGGCCCCTCCCTGCCTTGGTCTCTGCATACTAGTGAGGCAGACGTCACCTCCATTGCACAGCCCACACCATCTCCAGTGGCTCTGTGAGGACACTGTGGCTCGATCTCCTTCCGGATCACGCATCACTATAGCCCAGGGAAACCTCCGGTTCCACCAGGGAGGACTGTCAACCAGCCTGTATAGCAACGAGCATCCCGGCTCCTTCCCAAGCCTGCCATGGTTTTATATGTAAGTCTTCAATAAACTTTCTACTTTTTTATAGTAACCCAGGCTGGTCCTGTTTGTTACCAATTTCAACAAAGACAATATTGCTGTTTTTTACTTTGGTGTTAAAAACTGACAGTGGGCAACGCTGCACACAAGCGCCCTTGGGTTCAAATTTCCTTTTATTTGCACATTTAACATCTGGCTACAAGTGATGTATAATAAAATATTCATGTTCATACTTTATATGTACCAGACTAAAAAAATGTAAAAAAAAAAAAAAAGAATTCTATTTTTTTAGTCCTGAAAATAATTACTAGAAAGAAAACATACAGAAAAATACAACATATTCCTTCATGTTACACCACCATGCACTTTCATTTGTTTTATATGTAGTTCAGATCCCCTTAGTATATATTGAACACAAACATGCTGCCTGTATTGATGGGTCGTTAGTAAAATTAAATTCTGCTGCGGTTTATAAGAACTATCTCAAGGTTACGGGAGGCTCTCAGATTAAATATCCTATGTATGAATGACAGTAATACAATAAAACACATTAGAGAGTTGGAATAGTGCAGCTTAACTGATACAGTGGTGTGGTCATATTTCTATGTTGACTCCCTCTGTCATGTTAATGTGAAAGTGATATCATTTTCCACTACTACTGACATACAGGGGTTGATTTACTGAAGCTTGAAAGTGCAAAATTTGGTGCAGCTCCACCCAGAAACCAATCAGCTTCAAGGTTTTATTGTCAAAGCTTGATTGAACAAGCTGAGGTTAGAAGCTGATTGGCTAGCATGCACAGCTGCAGCAGTTTTTGCACTTTCCAGCTTTAGTAAATCAACCCCACAGTGTCCCTGATTGCAATGCCATGTTGTGTTTTTAATACTCTATGTAAAAATGTGTTCATTCTGCAGAAAGGCTACTTTTTGGAATATATAAAAATTCTGAGCAAAATTTGGGAACTTATTTGAAATGGACAATGGTTTTATTCTTTAGAACATGGGTGTCAAACTCAATTTCATTGTGAGCCACATCAGCATTATGGTTGTTCCCAAAGGGCCGGTTGTATCTGTAAGACTAGATGTCCAGAGCACCCTCCCCTTACATCAGATGTCAGCAGCCCCCCACCATCAGAAGTCAAGAGTCTCCCACCTTTTCTTACATCGCAGTGAACCCCCCTTACATTGTGCTGCAGGGAAGAAGCTGGGAGCTGAGCTGGGAAGCAGAAAAGTAGAAAGTGCAGGGTCTGGAGGAGGAGTCCAGAGGAGGGCTGGAGTCAGCTGGCAGAGGCTCCTCCAGAATCCTCCATAAATGGCCAAAAGAAAAGAGAAAAAAATGTTAAAAAGTAATGAAGTAACAAACTATAAGCAACCATGGTGTTAGTTACCAGTCATCAGCAGTGGGGTTAACAGTACCCAGTGTGAAAAATGAAAATGATTTTAGTTCTGGTGACTTCTGTCCTTTATTATGTTTTTATTCTCTAACCTGCACCTGTATATATTACAATACGTTTTCTTCAGTATGGTATGTTAATGGAAGACCTTACACTAAAATTGCAATGTTCGCTCATTGTGTTAGGCTCCTCTCTTAAGCTGGATACACACTATCCAATTTTCTGTAGATTTTTCATTCATATTTACCAAAATCATATAAAGGAAAAACATCTGCAGAGGAAATAGTTCATTAAATCACTCACCTTATCATGGCTTCCTAGGCGAGATTGCCGCTGGCATCCTTCAGGCAGTATCCTGGGAAATGCCAGGTAACCCAGATCTTGCAAGAAGATGTTACTGCACTCCATGCAAGGTCTGCTCTTAAAGTCAGACTATGGCTACCTGGACTAATCTTACTGATTTCAGATATACTGTATATTTAGTGTGAGAAAGCCAGATGTTGGCCTTGTGTACCTTGGAAACTGGAGTAATATGGCTGCTTTGATTGCCCTTACTAGAGGAAGTATCTCCCTTTGCAGGCCTCTTTCAAATTCTAGTGGCATATGTACATTAAGTACAATGTACAGTAAGTACAATACGTATTATGGCGCAGCAGTACTGGAATGTAAGCAATTAGCATTAACAGCTGAGAGTGTTACTTTTTGTTCATCCAGCTTGGGGCATTTATGCAGAAATGATCACTTCTGTATGTTGGTGTGACATCCCCCCTCATTCCTTCCCACGAGTGTCCTGACGAGACGTCAGTCAATACTGTCAGGAACCATCTGCTTTTCCATCATCCCTAGAAGCAATGACAGCACTGAGTGATGTTCTGGGCTCCTGGGTACACAAGCACGTGTGAGCCTGGGACACATGGAGAAGGGGTTGCACCATCTCTAACATCTCTAGACATATAGATTAGGTGGCTTTAAAGGTGACAGGAGCTCTAGGCAATTCTGGGTTTAGAGCTTCAAGATCCCGGCCCATACGACCGAGGAAACAGCTGATCGAATACATTCCCTACTCAGACTAGCTGGGGGGAGTTCAGAGGAGGCAGGGGTAGGCAACCTTGGTACTTTAGCTGTTGTAGAACTACAAGTCCCTTGAAGCACTACAAGACTCTGACAGCCACAATCGTGCCTCCCCAAGGCAGAGGCATGATGGGATTTATAGTTTCAGCAGAGAAAAAGGGAGGCTGAGAGAGAAAAAGAGGGGGGTTGAGAGAGAGAGAGGGCTGAGAGAGAGAGGGGGCAGAGAGAGAGAGG
>BLSH010303276.1:251465-262732 GCA_018402905.1 Glandirana rugosa | reverse complement strand
GGGGGGGGGGGGGGGGGGGGGGCAGTTAGTGGGCATTTTTTTAACTTAATGAAGAGCATGCAAAAAAACATTTGACTTTAGAACTACTTTAATTTCAGCATATTCTTTTTACTAGTAACATTGATTTGATAAACAGTTGTGATAATATTTTGCAACATAAAAAATTGCAATCTACTATTATTTATTCTATAGATCTTCTCTGCTTTTAGAAAATATATATTGGTTGTATGTTTTCATGTTAAAAAATGTGATAGAAAAAATGGCCCAAGCAGTGATGAAAGGGTTAGAGAACAACTCCGGGAATTTTTTCTTTTTTTTTTTCAAATCTGCTGGTTTAAAAATCTTGAAATATCAGGAGGTATATGCCACCTGCTGGACTGCTGCTTTTGCTATACTTTTGGCAATCTGACAGCAGACCTGCGGCTTCCCTTACACAGTAGCCATCCTTTCATGGTTTGAACCATTCCCAAAATACGTGTTCTGTGAATGGACAGGGGAGAGGGGAAAACGACAGAACGGCTGTATAGGAAAGCCACAAGTATGTTGAATGAGTAAAAGCTATACTATCAGCACTCAATAAAAGTGTAAGTTGTAAGGCCTCATTTACACTGCTGCTGGTAAACAGACGTTTAGAGGCATTTGGGCATTTTTTTCAGCTACCTCTGAACTTTCCTCTATGTTATCTTATCAGTACATGTACGCAGGGTCGTTTAAGGTCGTTTCCAGGCAGTTGAGTTTAGAGGCTTTTTTGGAAAGCAAAACAATGGGTTTGGACGCCAGTTCAGGGGCATTTGAAATGCCAAACAGCTTGTAAACACTGCTAAACGCGCCTAAACGTGGTAACTCACGTCTAGGACCGTTTCATTTACAGGCGTTTCCATTTTTTTTTTTAAAAATGTTTTTTTTAAAAAACACTCCTAGACCTGGATGTGGCTAATCACGGCATGCGAAACGGGCATTTTAGCCACGGGTTTTTAGCTGTAAAAATAAAACGTTCAGGGGAGGTTGAAACACATCCTGTATAAATGGAGCCTAAATAACAGGCAGCGAAACAAAAGGTGGATTCTGAGATTTGACTTTTTGTAACCCAACTGATTTTCAAAACTCGCTTTATATCCAAAGGCTTTTCTCTTGGTTATTTCAATAAAAGTGCTGAGTCAGTGCTTAGTGGACAAAGGAAGCAGCTAGCATCAGAGAATAATATGCCCAATTCCCCTCAGTGTGTAAAGATATATGGGTGCAGCGCTATACAAATTGAAACATCAAAAATGATATACCATTAATTAAATAAAATATGATATAGAAATAAATTCACAAGAAAAAAACTTAAATGTGAAAAAAATGATGCACAAACATGAGACCAATCAATAGTCCATATATTAACATGTATAATAAATCCACCTATTCATAAACATATGGTGCATCATTTCCTCCTTAACTCCATTTAAGATGCATGATTTACATTGTGAAAATCCATCGTGCAAAAACCACCACCAGCACCCGCACTCACCGGAACATGTGGCTGCCAAAAGTTATAAGCAGCAACAGCACTCTATGTAATCATCCAGATGACATCAGCTCTCTCATGGAAGCGGTCCCTTTAAATGGATCCACTGAACTTCATGGGCCAGTGTGCATGAATATGGAGTGTGGCTGTATGGGATACAGTAGATGCTCACCAAACAGAGCCAGATATAACTTCCATAGTGTATTACTAATTTAAAATCTCTGCTTGCAATACAAAAAATAGGTTAAAAACAAACAAAAAGTCGCCAGCATTTACAATCAGCATTTGGACTCCGTGTGGCGGCCTGATATCAGCACTCTACACTTCACCCTAATGGATATTTGTATTGTTCCCAGACAGTGGACGTCCCGTTGTTTCTTGTGTAGAACTCTACAGTGTGATGGCAGTCTGTCAAAGCATTGATTCTGGCATACACAATCATGTTAAAGCGGTAGTAAACCGCAGCATTACAAAAAAAAAAAAAATCCCCTGCATCACATACTAGCACATTATGAAGTACTTAGAACGAAGCCCTCCAGTGGTGCGCTGTCATCACTGACAAGGCTTCCATCTTCCCCCAGTCTTCCTTCTGGGTTAGTGGGCTCTGGCTGTATGAGTGGCTGGGGCCACAATGACATGCGCAGGAGCCCTCGGCTTCCGCACGGAGCTCTGAAGGTCCGACACGGTATGCCAGACCTTCAGAGCGCATGCACAGGTGACGTCACCGGCTGCATCCAGTGTGCAAGTTTAGGAGGTATTCATTGTGCCTACAGATAAGCATTCATATAGGCTTACCCTTAGGTACAACTTCAAAAAATGACTTTACTATCACTTTAATACATATTATTATTACCAATACAACAATATTGGTTCAAACTAGAAAACTAATAAATATTTGATCATCATGCTGAGATCAATGATGTCTTCACAATGTCTATGAAATGTAAGAGTTCTCCAATCTGGGTGTCCTGCTAAGGTTAAGCTGGGGCAGCCAGCTTTCTTCTGTTGATGGCAGCCCTGTAAGAACCCTGCCATAGATGGGTTATGTGTAGAGCAATGAAAAGTCATTATACAGTGCTAAGGTGTGACAAGAGTGTGTGCCTCCCAGAAGACTGGAGTTAGTGTGAGCACTAAAACAGCCAATCTGTCACTGATTGAATCACCCAACATCAAGTAGTGTATGTTAGAGATACCTCTCAGAATTGGTTGAAATTGTTCTTGTGTTTGGTGGATGTTATCTGAGTAATAAGGTATCATCTACTGTCATTTCTGTGACTGATTTCTGCCACCCCAATTGTCTGATAAAGAGGGTGGTGTCAGGGTTCGCAGTAGAGCTACACGATTAATCGTTAAAAAATCGCGATCTCGATTCAGCCGCCCCTCACGTTCTTAATCAGGCATTTCCACGATTCATACAATGTAGAGTGGTTCTCTGCTCATAAACAACTGTCAAAAAAAGAGCCTCCAGCAAATGTTTATCAACATTGCTCAGCGCTTACAGATAACTATAAACAATGTATTTCGGTTCTTTTAGATCAAAGGAATGAAATTCGGTCTGTAAATGAGGTCAGTTTAACCACTCAAAGACTAAACCTTTTTCTGACACTTGTTGCTTACAAGTTAAAATCATTTTTTTCCGCTAGGAAATTACTTAGAACCCCCAAACATTATATATATATTTATATATATATTTTTTTTTGCAGAGGCCCTAGAGAATAAAATGGCGGTTGTTGCAATATTTTATGCCACACTGTATTTGCGCAATGGTTATTCAAATGCAATTTTTTGGGAAAAAATACACTTTAATGAATTAAAAAAAAAAAAAATAAACAGTAAAGTTAGCCCAATTTTTTTGTATCATGTGAAAGATAATGTTACACCGACAATCGCGAGAGAATCACGATCTTTATTTAACTACTTCAGCCCCAGAAGGATTTCACACTTTAGGACCAGAGCCCTTTTTGCGATTCGGCGCTGCGACGCTTTAACTGACAATTGCGCAGCCGTGCGACGTTGTACCAAAACGAAATTTTGCGTCCTTTTTTTCCCACAAATAGAGCTTTCTTTTGGTGGTATTTGATCACCGCTGCGTCATTTCTGATCGCCGCTATAAACAAAAGAAGAGCGACAATTTTGCAAAAAAAAAAACAAATTTCTTACATTTTGCTAAAATACAAATACAAAAAAAAAATACAAAAAACATTTTTTTCAACGGTTTTGGCTGATTTTATATTCTTCCTCATATTTGTGATTAAAAAAATCGCAATCTGCGTTTATTGATTGGTTTGCGCAAAAGTTGCCGCGTTTACGGATGATGAGAATTCATTTTTGGGGTTTTTATGTTTTATTTTTTTTTTACAAGTAATGGCGGCGATCTGCGATTTTTAGCAGTACTGCGATATTGGGACGGACATGTTGGACCATTTTGGCACTTTTTTTGGACCATTGGCATTTATACAGCGATCAGTGCTATAAAAATGCACTGATTACTGTGTAAATGCCATTGGCAGTGAAGGGGTTAACCTGCAGGGGGCGCTCTAAGGGTTAACTGTGTTCCCTGGGCGTGTTCTAACTGTGTGCGGGCTGCCCTGGCTGGGGAAGGGAGGAGATCACAGCTTCCATGTAGAGGAAGGCTGTGATCACAGCCCTTCCCCCCTCACAGAACGGAGATCCGTGTTTACATTCACGGACCTCTGTTCTTTCACTCTGGGGGGGGGGGGCATCGCGGGTAGCCGGCGGAGATCGAGTCAGCCGCACCCGCTCCCTGGCAGCCCCCGGACACAGTGAGCGCGCGAGCGCGCCTCCGGCGGCGCGCGCTCACAGTGCTCGATCTCGCAGCCGCCGTTGTATGACGGCGTTTTGCGATATTGAACCACTTTGTCTCCGTCAACCTGCGGTTGGCGGTCGGCAAGTGGTTAAGCAAAAAAATAGTGATTCTCATTTTATCCAGAATCATGCAGCTCTAGTTCGGCCTGCCTGAGGTAAGAAGGCTTTCCATTTTTGTTTTAACCAGTTTGCAGAAATTCCACTTAGTTTGGAATAAAGGCAGCCATACATGGATTAAAATTCAGCCAGTTTAGCATGGACTGACCGGATTTCCATCCATGTATGGGCAGGGAGGTTGTATAGAAGTCAATTTACTGATCGACTTCTGTACAACTGCCCTGGTGGCTTTTCCCCAGCTCAATCAGTGCTGCTGCTCAATGTATTCTGATAGTGGGGAGGCTCAGTGAAGGTCAGTGGAGATGATTCCCCCATCCCCCTTGAATGTGTTGAAGGGGGAATCAACCTTGTAGCAAAAAGAATAGACATGTGCAATTCGTTTCAAACCGCACTAGTTTTTCGTCAAAATTCCGAATTTTCTTTAATTTGGAAACGTCCGAATAATGAAAAACCTTTTCCCGAATTTTTTCCGAAAACACATTTTGAAAAGAACGAAAATTGGAAAAAATGAAAATTCGAAAGTCCGATTGAACGAAAACCCAAACTTTGAAATTCTGAATAAACGCAAATTCTAAATTTGAAAATGAAAATTCAAAATAACGAAAATTCTAAAATATAAACGAAAATCCGAAAATTTGAAAGAACGAAAATCCAAAAATAAGAGAAAATCCGAGAATTCAAAAGAAAGAAAATCCGAAAATAAGAACGAAAATCCGGAAATACAAAAGAATGAAAATCCGAAAGTATGAACGAAAATCCAAAAATTAGAATGGAAATCAGAAAATTTGAAAGAACAAAAATCTGAAAATAAGAGCGAAAATCCAAAAATTTGAAAGAACGAAAATCAGAAAATAAGAGGGAAAATCCGAGAATTCAAAAAAATGAAAATCCGAAAATAAGAACGAAAATTCGGAAATACAAAAAAATTTAAATCTGAAAGTGTGAACAAAAATCCAAAAATTCAAATGAACGAAAATCCATAAATTAGAACGAAAATCATAAAATTTTAAAGAACAAAAATCCGAAAATAAGAAAGGAAATCCAAAAATTAAAAGATCCTAAAGAACAAAAATCATTCAGATAATTTCTATTATAATTATAATAATATAATTTGAAAGGAAATTCCAATATCTACCAATAATTTGAATAGCTTATAACCATTAGTATAGTTTTTTTTATAATTATTATTATTATTTATTAATAATAATAATAAAAACTATAATCATAGTTATATTATTAAATTATAGGTATGTATTGGAATTTCCTTTCAAATTTGGCTGTTAGTGAACGTAATGAATTATTAACCATTATTATATATTTTTTATTATTATTATTATTTATTGATAATAAATAATAATAATTAAACCTATAATAATAGTTATAAACTATTAAATTAGTTATAACACAATATGCATATATAGGAAAACTGCATAAGTAGCGTTTTAAAAAAAGTCCTTATTGAACTGCACCATGCAACAATATGCCACAAGCTGTGTCCTTTCTGGCATGAATGTAATTAAACACCACGTGAGAAGTGACTATCTTCACAGTGTATTGTCCATCCTGGGTTTCAATGCTCCACAAGTGAAACAGTTTATATAGATAATCACTATCACCACAGCACCACGTGTACATGCAGGTGTCCAATAACCCCTATGTAATAGCTCCTTACCAGAGGTATATGCTAGGCATTCATGTCATATGGATGGGAGCTGGAGGACATAAACAGCTATCTGCTCCTGAAGATAATTTAAACTTCATATTACTGTGGGGTGACAGCTAGAGCATGATGAATGCCTAGCATATACCTCTGGTAAGGAGCTATTGATGGATGCAGAAGATCGGGAGTACAGGGACATAACTTTACTGATGAAGATATTTCCCAAGCCCAATTGTTCTAAAGGTGTAAAAATTGCCAATTGACCGTATCGAACGTCTTTTTGGCGTTGAAGGATAAAAGGCATGCCTTCATGTTGTGTTGCTGTATGTCCGAAATGAGGTGAATCCTTTTACTCCTGTTGTCCCTTGCCTCCCAACCAAACCTACCTGATCCTTGTGGATGATTGCTGGTAAAAGAGGGGATAAATGGTTGGCAAGTACTTTTGTGAAAAGTTTGACATCAATATTTACGAGAGATAGCGGACGCTAGCTACTACATTACGAGGGGTCCTTGTCTGGTTCATAAGAATGGATATATTGGCCGATAAAAGCTCATTAGAAGGTTGAATGTCATCATCTATAGAGTTGAACGCTCTGGTGATTATAGAGGTCAGGAGGGGTGCGAAGGTTTTGTAGAATCCAGGGGTAAACCTGTCTGGGCTGGGACATTTACCTACTTTCAGATTTTAGATAGCACCTAGAAATTCAGGTTCAGCCAGGGGTTTATCTAGATCCGAGACATCTTGGGTATCAAGCAGAGTGGAGGAGAGTTTTAATATGTAGAAGTAGAAATAGATGACTTACCAGAGGAAGTATCCATGGATTGTGAGAGGGAGACATTAAGATCAACACCCACAATGAGACAGGGATCACCGAATGCAGTTAATCTGGTGAGAGTTGTGGAGATAAAGCGAGCCTGGTCCTGGTTAGGGACATAAATGTTTGCCACTGTAAAAACAGAATTTTGGAATTTCAGTTTAAGAAAAATACGACCAGCATCATCTATGAGGGAGTCAAGAACCTCGGGAACAAAAGATTTATGAAAGGCAATGGAGACCCCTTTAGACTTAGATAGTGGGTCGGTACTGTGGAACCAATAGGGATAATAATGATTACGTAAGGTCTGTACAGACCCAGTGCGGAAATGCGTTTCCTGCAGGAGTAAAATGCGAGAACAAAGTCTATGGAAATGGTATAGAATTTGGCTCTCTTTCTCTGTGTATTAAACCCTCGACAATTAAAAGTTGATAAGCTTACCGGGCATCTGACTGTCATGGTATGTAGAAAAATTCAGAGGAAGGGGGGAAAGAAAAATATCTAAATGCGAGCCTCTCTTGAGCACATGCATCCCAGAAAAACATAGGTAGGAAAAAAGCAGTAAAGAAGGATTAAGAAGATAATGGTTAGAAAAAAGAGCAGGATACGAAAGTAAAAAGTAAAAAGAGCAATCTTCCTGTCTCCAAGCCCTTGCGGGGGTGGATCAAGGAAACGCAACATGTTAGAGCCAGGGAAGACAGAAATAAAAAGGTCACTAGGTGGCTTCATAACACAGGTAATGAGGAGATGCATAACCAGAAATATAGAAATTGTCTAGTCATGAAACAGTGCATACTCTAACACTGATAGGCCTGGGGGGGGAAACATGTGAGACACATGGGGTAACCCCTGGCCCCCATGACCCACAGGGCAAAAAGATTAACACATGTAGGTAGATAAAGAAACCGCTATGTTTATAAATATCCTATAGATATATAAACATATAAGCATTGGGAAACTTAGATATCATTATGCCTATGATATGAACTGAAAACACATTTGCAAAATAAATGTATATAATGGAAGCACAATGAGCAGGGAAGTCAATAAAACTGAGCAACCAAGCCCATGAAAGGATCAGCATAACTAAACGAGGAACGCAAAGTCAGTGTAACATGTCCAATTGACAAGTGTGGATAGGAGAGAAAAAAAACATTTATTTTTTTCCTTTCTTTTTCCTCTTTTTGGATAAATGGGGGGAAAGGGGGAAGTTGGACAGCAGCGTCGTGACCTAGAGGCTAGGTCCACTCCTGGTGTAGGGTGACAGAATCCCAGACAAAAAAACACAAAAAAAAAAACAAAAAACAGGTAGGATTCCTGTGAAGGGGAGGCAGGTGGGAAATCCCATGGGAAAGTTGAGTCATGCGGGGCCTTTTAGGATGAGGACCGGAATCTCTTCTGCCATTACGGAGCATCGGGCAACCCCGGCGTAGATGGGGCAAAGGGCCAATCTGGCAGGGAAACCTGAGGGAGTTCCAGTGTACTGAGGAAGGTTGGCAAGTCCCGATGCAAGCGGAACCCGAAGCTGAAAGGGGAAGCACTACTGATATTTAATTCTGCGCTCCTGTAAAAGCTGCGTTAGCAGTTTCAATGCTCGTTGCATGGCCAGAGTCTGGTGTGAAGGTTCTGGGAAGAGCATAACAGGAGTATCGTTGAAGAGTATGGTATCCTGGGTACTTGCTGCATACATGATATCCTCTTTGATCCTGTAGAAATTAACTCTGCAAAGAGTGTCACGGACGGAGGGGTCTGGACTCCTTGGGCCGGAGGTCCTGTGGACTCGATCCAGCTCTATAGGATCATCCATTTCTGTAATAATTGGTTAAAGATAGCAGTTACAGCCATAGGCAAATCCTTCCCCTCCACAGATTCAGCCAATTTTCGGATTCTTATGTTGTTACAACGGTTTCTGTTCTCTATGTCATCCTGCTGGTATGAGAGCTGTTGTAACAGAACTGTGTGGGAGTTTAGAATTTCCTCATGGGACTGCAGGGAACTACAAAGACCATTGGTGGTGTTCTCTATATCCTCAAGGCAGACCCCTATATGCTTTTTGAGTTAAGAGGTCTCCTGCCTGTAGGTTTTCTTAATTCTTTTCACACAGTGCTCAAAATCAGCCCTTGGTAAGCAGGGATTTAATGTATATATGCAATGATTTGAGCTGGGATTTCATGTCGCATCCATCCCTAGAGCCCAGAGAAGCATTGGAATGGCTTCTGGAATGCCTGGAGAGTCTGCTATGCCTCCCAGGAGATGTGCTGCGGATGCGGGAGCTCATCTGGTGATCCAGTGCTGGCTCTGAGTGGGCTGGTGAAGGAGGCACCGGCGCCATCTTGGATCGTGACTGCCACTGGGCCGAGGCCGAGGAGTGGGTGAAGAAATGCCCCAGATTGCCTCAGGGGCGGCTGCCTCCTGTCCCCTTAGGGTCCTTGGGCTGATTTCTCCCCATTTGAGTGGTGTGGACAGGTTTTGAACGGGTGGTAAACCCTGTGAGAGCCATGCAGACCCGGAGCTGCAGGAAAGCACGTCCTACAGCTCCATGCATCAAGCCACACCCCCCAAAGCAGCTTTTTTAGATCACTTTGAGATATTTTATTGAAACCCTGTAGTGAAATCGATAAAACAGCTTAAGCATTGGGATCACTGTGCTCCATTCAATAAAGTCCACGTATACGTTTGCAAAAAAAGAGTAGAATACATTCTTCAGCACACCTTTGTTATCAAGACCAGACAGTTTTTATCCATGTAGCACCCTCTAGTGTGCTACTAGAATAGTGCAGGCAAATTTACGGATTCATGGTAAAATGAGTCTGAATCTGGTTCAGGATTTACTGTAGGTCAGGCTGGGTGACTCACAGTGGCAGATTTCCGGTGCCTCCCATTGGTCCTGGAAGTTTGAAGAGACTTCTAGAAGTTAGTGGGCAGAGGCCAGGAGGGTTGATCTGCATACTTAGGGGAACATGGCCAATCCCCAGGCGGACTGTCATGGCAGGGTGGCTAGGCCAGCCCTTACATATGGTTGAGTCATGCTAGCAAGGGGAGTCATATGGAAGATGGAGTGCTGAGGAGGCTGTTGATGGCCTAGGAGGTGTCTCCTAGGTCTAGGGGAGACCCCAACCCCAGGCTGGGCTCGGGCTGACTTAGGAAGATCCATTCAGCAGAGCGGTTTGACTTGGAATCTTGCCTGAGAGTAGTGGGAACAAGGAGAACAGAGTGAGTACATCAGCACACCAAGGTATTTTCAAGGGAAGAGACTGCCACATGTAGCAAGGTTACTAAAGGACAGCGTTGTGCTTTACCCTTTTATCCTTGCCCTGGGAAATCTTCAGAATAGTCAGCAGGGCTGGTAGTGCCTGCAAGCAGCAGAGCTGGGAGCAGTTCTACACAAGGAGAGGATACACTCCTGCATGCAGTTTGCCTCAATTTTTGTACTATTTCCAAGAGGGGCTAAGCGCTTCTAGTCTGTAATGGACTTTTGCTACTGCTAAGGCAGGGCTCCACAAGTCCCAGGTGCCAGCTCGCATTGGCAAAGAGAAATTAGACTAAGGATTTTGTCAGCCATCCAGATGCCGCTTCGCTGATCCAGGTATTTGAAATCCCCGCGGCTCCTATCCATAACTCTAAGTGTACAGGCAAGAGGCATTGTAATTGATCAGCAGCATCACATGGATGCCACTGACCAGAACCGGCCTCCTCTTCTTTTCCATTCTCAGCATATCCATAGGATGCCCTCCTCGTTGCAATCACCCGTCACACATGTATCTGACATCAGGTAATTGTGCCAGGTCAGCAGCTGAGCGGTGTGTGTGAAGCGGGGGAATGGTGCGCCGGTCCTGGGCTCTGCACAGATTTCCATGTGTCAGCTGCTCCCTGCCCCACTGCTCCAGCCCGCCTGCCTGGGTATCACTGCTTCCTCAGCCCTTGGGGGAGGTTGGAGTGCAGACCAAGCCCATCCTGCTGAGGGAAGGGCACCACCTACAAGTAGTTGGGGGCACAGTTTACCTTTTACTGGCTGGGTATGGGAGACCCCCCCCCCCCCATTGAGGGGAAATAGAGCAGGCAGCTTTCTGGGTGCATGTGAGGAAGGTGGAGGTGGGAAAAGGGCCACACTTCTGGAGGATTCCTCTGTAAACACCATGTAGCTGAGGGAACCTCACTGTGCATATACAAATCTGACTTTCTCTCTCTCTCTCTCTCTCTCGTTTACTCTTTCTCGCCCCCCCCCCTCTCTTTCACCGCCGCTCTCTCTCTTCGCTACCCGAACCAGACGTGAGGTTGGAGGGGGTTCCCGACTCCTTCGTCACTATGGGTCCGTCCGCCCGACCTCGTCACCCCGTCCCTC
>BLSH010303276.1:169819-196534 GCA_018402905.1 Glandirana rugosa | reverse complement strand
TGTATATATATATATATATATATATATACATGACATATATATATATATGATATATATATATATATATATATATATATATACATGACATATATATATATATATATATATATATATATATATACATGACATATATATATATATATATATATATATATATATGATATACATGATGTATATATCATGATGTGCCTATAAAGTCCGTACACAGGGGCCCGGTTGGATTTAATTCCCTTATCCAGACCTCTTAATTGTCTTCTGCTTCTCCTTTAAATAGGGTGTGGCAGGGGGCATGACAGGGGGTGCGTCCTATGCTTATATACTTTTGCTAATAGGTGTCCCTTGTTCCCATCTCAGAAAGTTGGGAGGTATGGCTGTGCCCTATACATGAATTTTTCTCTATTATGACTGCAAAGTAGTTTTAAAGTGTGACAATCACAGCATGTAAATGTGCCCCTGGCCTAGGAGGGTGTTTGAGTATGATACTGCGAATGGGCACAATCCAACTAACAGTTTACTATTCTACTTAATATTGCCACTTATTAAAGGATACCAGTATCTAAGCATTTATAAATGGTAGTTATCCTCCCTGGCTAGCTCCCTTGAACAAAGTACCCACCCTGTCCTGCCCTGGACGCATACCTATTAGTGCTGCTCACAAGCATCTGTACTTCAGGAGCTAATGCAACTGCAAGGCAACTGCAAGGCTTTTCTCTCACGAGCCATTAAAAAGAAGTGAAGCAGTACATCTGTATAAGCCTGGGAGGTGGGTGAAACATATTAGAGTGGGTGGTTCCTCTTTGTCTGGAACAATAAAGATTGCCAAATCACTTAACAATATGGCCATGCTTCTATTTAATCCCATCCCACATACATACTTACCTGAATACCATATTTTTTATTTATGAAATGGCAGCAAATGAGTACGGACAATGAGGTCACATCAAATCCTGACAGTTATCGCATGGCTGAGCATGGCCTGCCTTATCAAGGAGATGTTCATGAGACAGTCCTATTGGAATCTATAGGGAGTACCTGCCTTGGTACACCCAGGGCAAGGAATATTTTGCCTGCAGAATGTTATTATTTTATTATTGGCTGCTGTTTAATAAGAATAATTTATCTGTTTGCTAGGGGATAGTAAACACTCAGCCACTACTCTAATTGGCAGTTTATGTGTAGACATGACTTTTTTAAATTATTTTTGAATAGATTTTTTTCTTTGTCCCTTTGGGAAGATTTTCCCTTACTTGCTGCTCCAGACAAACAACAGAAAATGTTGGTTTATCACTCCAGAGTGATGGGTAATCCAATTGTCACCACCTGTTGTGGCTTTTACGTTTTCATGTTGTCACATTAAAAATGTTCTGTATGGCACGCAGACAGGATTTCCACCCTTTATGTGTTTCTTGTGTTGTTTGGTTAGAGACATCTAATGAATGTCATCTATTTTCACAGCACAATTCTAATCTGATTTCTTTTGCCAATAATCGTTTACCCCTTTCAAGCTACCCCTCATATTATTCACACCAATTACAAATGGGAATTCCACACTGTACTACCAGGAAAATTATATTGTTCATGATTGATTTCACAAGACCATATGATTAGCTCTGCCTTCCATTACAGCTTGTCCACAATACAATGAAAGCATTTACTATGGTGAAATATCTGCCAGTTTTCATGTTGTTTTTTTGTCTAATTTGTCATTGGGTTCCTTAAAGCCTAATTCCAGGCAAGAAAGTTTTTTGGTTTGCAATAACATGGGGTAAGTTTAACAGGATATTTTGTTTTTTTGTTTTTTTTGTATGTGATCATCATTGAGGACATTTTACCTGATTTCCTATCCTGCTAACACCTGCACAGGAAATGTGGGGTGTGGTTGTCACGTAATAGGAAGTCAGACAATGATAACAACATTCAGTGGATCTAACACTTGCTCAGTCTACTAAAAAGGTGGTTTTGGTTATATATGCCCTGGCTCTGAAGAGATTTCCCATCTCTTCTGTACTCAAAGGAAGTGAAGGGGAAACTACCCAATAAGGACACAGTAATAAAAACCTGACTGAGGCCATAACCTCCCCCACTCTATCCAAAACACAATAAAAAGTATCAGCTGAGCCCTACTAGATTTACGCCCCCGTCAGAACAGAAATAACTCCTCCAAGTGACTACTGCTGCTAAACAAACAATAGCGAAATCCTGGAAGACCAACTCACTTAACCACTTCTATACTGGGCACTTTCACCCCCTTCCTGTCCAGGCCAATTTTCAGCTTTCAGCTCTGTCGCACTTTGAATAACAATTGCACAGTCATGCAGCACTGTACCCAACTGTAATTTTTATCATTTTTTTTGAGACAGATAGAGCTTTCTTTTGGTGGCATTTAATTACCACTGTTTTTTTTTATTTCCTGCCAAACAAAAGAAAAAAGACCCAAAATTATGACATTTTGGGAACTGATAGGCAGCACTGATGGGCACTAATGAGGTGGCACTAATGGGCACTGGTAAGCTGCACTATTGAGCACTGATGGCCAAAGATAGGGCTGGACTGATAAGGTGGCACTGATAGGCGGCACTGATATGCTGCACTGATGGGCACTGATATGTTGCACTGATGTACACTGATATGCTGTACTGAAGGGCAGTGATATGCTGCACTGACAGGGCTGCACTGATAACCAGGGCTCTTATGATCAGTGGCCTGATTATCAATGTAAATGTCCCCTGCAACTGGAAATCTAGTTATCAGCTTTTCTTTCCTCAGAGACTAACAGCGCTGAGGAAAGGAAATGCCGATAACTGGCATTTTTTGTCTAATTTGTCATTGGATTCCTTAAAGCCTAATTCCAGGCAAGAAAGTTTTTTGGTTTGCAATCACATGGGGTAAGTTTAACATGATGTTTTTTTTTTTAGTTTTTTTTTTTGTATGTGATTATCATTGAGCACTTTTTCCTATCCTGCTAACATCTGCACAGGAAATGTGGGGTGTGGTCATCACGTAATAGGAAGTCAGACAATGATAACAACATTCAGTGGATCTAACACTTGCTCAGTCTACTAAAAGGGTGTTTTTGGTTATACAGACAAACATCCGACTTACGAACGACTCCTACCTACAAACGGAGGGAGACAACAGGAAGTGACAGGAAATCTACCCCAGGAAGGGAAATAAACTCTTGTAAGAGTTATTATGGGAAAAAGGGGTCTCCACTGATGCTTTACCACCAATCCTTGTTTCCACAACACCAATCCTTGTTTCCACAACAACCCAAATTTTTCAAAATTCAGTTATCATTGGGACAGGAAGTGAGGTGAAATCTTCTGAACAGAAACATAGACAGCAAAATAAACAGTACAGGGGTGTTAACCCTTCCCTATGTTATCCAAAAAGCTTAAAAATTGTTTTTTGGTTGAAGTTACACTTAAAAAATGTACCTGTTCCGACTTACAAATTCAACTTAAGAACAAACCTACAGTCCCTATCTCGTTTGTAACCCAGGGACCACCTGTATATGCCCTAGCTCTGAAGAGATTTCCCATCTCTTCTGTACTCACAGGAAGTGAAGGGGAAACTACCCAATAAGGACACAGTAATAAAAACCTGACTGAGGCCATAACCTCCCCCACTCTATCCAAAACACGATTAAAAGTATCAGCTGAGCCCGATTAGATTTACGCCCCCATCAGAACAGAAATAACTCCTCCAAGTGACTACTGCTGCTAAACAAACAATAGCGAAAACCTGGAAGACCAACTCACTTAACCACTTCTATACTGGGCACTTTCACCCCCTTCCTGCCCAGGCCAATTTTCAGCTTTCAGCACTGATGCACTTTGAATAACAATTGCACATTCATGTAACACTGTACCCAACTTAAATTTTTATCATTTTTTGAGACAGATAGAGCTTTCTTTTGGTGGCATTTAATTGCCACTGTTTTTTTATTTTCTGACAAACAAAAGGAAAAAAACCCCAAATTATGACATTTTGGGAACTGATAGGCAGCACTGATAGGTGGCAATGATGGGCACTGATAGGCAGCACTGATGGGCACTAATGAGGTGGCACTAATGGGCACTGAAAAGCTGCACTGTTGGGCACTGATGGCCAAAGATAGGGCTGGACTGATAAGGTGGCACAGATAAACGGCACTGATATGTTGCACTGATGTACACTGATATGCTGCACTGATGGGCACTGATATGCTGCACTGACAGGGCTGCACTGATAATCAGGGCTCTTATGATCAGTGGCCTGATTATCAATGTAAATGTCCCCTGTAACTGAAAATCCTGTTATCAGCTTTTCTTTCCTCAGAGACTAACAGCACTGAGGAAAGGAAATGCAGATAACTGGCATTTGTTTACATGTGATCGGCTGTTATTGAATACACCCATCACATGGTACATCATCGACTCTTTACCCTGATTGGGGATGCGCTGTGCCCAAGGAACACAGCTCACTACTGATCGCCGCACTGCACTGCACACCCCCAGGGCACACAAGTAGGATATCCAGTCAGGATTTTAAAGCCACTGTCCTGCTTACATTCTGCTATAGGCCAGGCTGAAAGTGTTAATATCATGGAAACTAAACGTAGGATCACTAAGGCTATGATCCATGCCAAACTAGACCAATCCTTCTAGACAGGGTTGAATATTACCCCAAACTGTGGCAACCCTGGGTACAACACTTTCTCCCTCCCCATTTTGATGAAACCCTCTTGCTGCCATGGGCCATTATGGTGCCTAAACTTTAGGGTAATTTGGCCTGTCCACAGAGGAGGACATTGGCCGGCACTCCGGGTTCCCTCCCTTCCCCTTTTCCCATCCCCTCCCCTCTATCCTTCTTTTACACCCCTTTCACTCCCTCTCTACTCTGGTTCTTCTTTCCTTTCTAGTTCAATTACCATTATTCCGGTTAGGTCACTATATGACATGGTGTCACCAGGTGTCTGATCTGCCTTCTCTGCCTATTGGTAGCACATCAATGTTCACCAATAATCTATTCCTATTCATACTGGATACTCATCAAACGTACTACAGTATATCTAGATCTGATATCATGGGTAGAAGTTTGCTTAATGGTTTATCCTGTTCACCTTTATTTACTCTTAACCTATTGGTTTGCATTAGTTTCGTTGTACCTATACTATACGCTTCATGAACACTGTATCATGCATTTTTCTTTGTTGATTCAGGTCTTATAATCCCTTGTTTCTATTTCTATACCTTGTTTGACTCTTTGTATTAATAAACATTATGAACAAGAAAAAAGATTAGCTGAGGTAGGTCCTTAAAGGTTAGAGCCATTCATCTGGTGTTTTAGTTTTGGGTAGATGCTGAAGAGTTGAAATGTTTTCTAGTTTACATTGTCAGCAATGCTGGAGTCAAGGTTTAAGAACTTGTACCTAAATCTCTGCCCCCCCCCCCCTGCTTCCCCGCTGGATCCTTTATAAAGGGGTTTCACTGTCACTGTTGGAAATGCAACAGCAGAGACAGGATGATAGTGGGTGGGCAGAATGTAATCTCGCTGCCCTTGTGAGACACACATGGGTGCCATTAATTGTTTTCTTGTGGGATCCGACTCTTAGATGGCAGTCACCAGAACAGGTATCCCCACTGGAATATTTCCCCTCATCTCATGTTTCTGTGACAGCTGTAAAATTTTGGATTTTCCATTAGTTTCTGTAGGACAGAGATTACTAACACAAATAGGGTTCTCCCCTGCAGGGACACAGCAATATAAACATGGCAGAGTCTTTTTGTCTACAGCGCGGCAACTCATTCCATTACATTGGAAAACCACAACTCCCCCACCACTGTCATTGTGGGTTTTCACTATGTATGTCATTATGACAATGGAGGAGATGTTGGCACTGGATAATAATACCTTAGATAAATAGAAGGTCCTGTGGTCTATTTGGCTTTGCTTCTCTTCTTCTGATACCCTCACTAGTAAGCTCACGACTCAAACAGGGCCATCACCACATTAGCCTTGATGCTGGGCTCCTGAAGATGGCTCCTCCTTGTCACTTTAATAACCCTGCCTACTCATGATCCCCAGCAGATTCTCCCCTTTCTCCCTCTCCTCTCTCTCTCTGCTCCCCTTATTTCTGTATTCTACCTTTTTTCTCTTTTTTTTCTTTCTTTCTTATTTTTCTTTTCTCTTCTTTTTTCTTTAAGCTTTTTTTTTATATGCAAATCAGAAAAAAACTCTTCTCAATTTTGCTGATTTCCCATGACATTTAACACAGTCATTCATGTTTTAATGTCTACCAGTACGAGTCCAGCTGTAGGCGATAGCCACTAAGCAGACTTGCTGCCTTACATTACCATCTAATGTCTTGCTTTTCTATTTTGAATGTTGTTCTTAATAAAACATTTTCAACTCTAAACATGGCAGGGATTTTAATACATTTCCCAGTATACCCAAAACTAAAATAAAAATTCTTGACTTTTAATAAGATCATATTTTTTTGTTCCAGTTCTGTCTCCACAAAGTTACTATGTTTTTTCAAACCTTAGTTATAAGAACCGACCTGTACCCCTCCCCTCCTGCCTCGGCTGATCTGACAACAGCTTTAAAGAAGACGGCTAATTCATTAGTGCAGCTTGTTTCAACTGTAAACACTTTCCACAGACAAGCATCAGCAAGAGGAATGCAGAAGGAAGGAGTATACAGGTGCATTTCATAGAATTAGAATATCATCAAAAAGTTCATTTATTTTTGCAATTCAATTCAAAAAGTGAAACTCATATGTTATATAGATGCGTTAAACACAGAGTGATATATTTCAAGCATTTCTTTATTTTCATTTTTATGATTATGGCTTACAGCCAGTGAAAACCCAAAATTCAGTATCTCAGAAAATTAGAACATTACATAAGACCAATAAAAAAAAAAGGATTTTTAATACAGAAATGTTGGCTTACTGAAAAGTATGTCCATGCACAGTATAGTATGCACTCAATACTTGCATGACTTACTGCATCAATGTGGTGTGGCATGGAGGCGATCATCCTGTGCCACTGCTGAGGTGTTATGGAAGCCCAGGTTTCTTTGATAGCAGCCTTTGGCTTGTCTGCATTGTTGGGTCTGGTGTCTCTCATCTTCCTCTTGAACAATACCCCACAAATTCTCTATGGGAGTTAGGTCAGGTGAGCTTGCTGGTCAATCAAGCACAGTGATACCATGATTATTAAACCAGGTATTGGTACTTTGACAGTGTGGGCAAGTGCCAAGCCCTGCTGGAAAATGAAATCAGCATCTCATGCTCCCCAAATCATCACTGACTGTGGAAACTTCACACTGGACCTCGTGCAACTTGGATTCTGTGCCTCTCCACTCTTCCTCCAGACTCTGGGACCTTGATTTCCAAATGAAATGCAAAATTTTCCATCATGAAGTCCAAAATCAGCACAGCCATCTACCAGGAAATTCTAGAGCACTTCATGCTTCCATCTGCTGACCAGCTTTATATAGATGCTGATTTCATTTTCCAGCAGGACTTGGCACCTGCCTACACTGCCAAAAGTACCAATAGCTGGTTTAAGGATCATGGTATCACTGTGATTGATTGGCCAGTAAATTCGCCTGACCTAAACCCCATAGAGAATATGTGGGGTATTGTCAAGAGGAAGATGAGAGACACCAAACCCAACATGCAGATGAGCTGATAGCCACTAAGGATGGGCTCGGGCCAGTTCGCAACTGCACGTGCCCAAGCCCGCCAGGAAGTTTACACTGCACTGCACAAATCACAGGCAGTGAGACATTCTCCGATTCACGGCTGCAGCGATCGGGGAATGTCTCACTGCCTGTGATTAGCGCAGCGCAGTGTAAACTTCCTGGTGGGCTCGACTCCCCCGAGCCCATCCTTAATAGCCACCACCAAAGAAACCTGGGCTTCCATAACACCTCAGAAGTTCCACAGACTGGTTGCCTCCATGCCACACCGCATTGATGCAGCAATTCATGCAAAAGGCACCCCGACCAAGTATTGAGTGCATACTATACTGTACATGGACATACTATACTTTTCTATAAGGCAACATTTCTGTATTAAAAATCTTTTTTTTATATTGGTCTTCTGTAATATTCTAATAGGCTGAGATACTGAATTTTGGGTTTTCACTATCCGTAAGCCATAATCATCAAAATTTAAAGAAAGAAATACTTGAAATATCACTCTGTGTGTAATGTTTCTATATAAAATATATGAGTTTCATTTGAAACTGAATAATTACTGAAATAAATTAACTTTTTAATGATATTCTAATTGTATGAGATGCACATGTCTGTCAGGCTCTGCATTCCTCTTGCCATTGCTTGTCTGTGGAAAGTGTTCACAGCTGGTACAAGCTTCACTTGAATCGGCTGTCTCCTTAAAAGTTTAAAAATGTTATTTTTACATCTTAAACGGTCATCAGGTCTGAACTTCTGGATGGAACCTGTAAGAAAAGTTTTTAGGACGGATTCAACCATAGCTGAAGTCAGTATAAATGGTACTGAATGTAGAGCTGGAGCCTCATTTCTGTGAAATGACAAGCTTGGGAAAAAGATGAATGAAACTAACTAAGTGATTGAAAACAGGTCAGTTTTTAAACACGTCCATAAATTGTTTATTAAGCGTTCCATTTGGTACAACCCGATGTTGCGATATATTGATATGAAAAGAAATGGGATGGTTTGGGGTTATCTGAATGGTATGAGGGGTGTAGGGGAATGTACAAGAGAGGGAAAGAAATGGTAAGGGATTAGGGGTGGTGGAAGGGAAGAAAGTGAATTCACCTCCTTGGCCTCTGAGGTCAACAAAGCTGTGTCTATTAGGTATCAACATACTTGTATGATAAGAAAGGTATGTTAGAGAGTCATGAACTGAATTTTGAATAATAATATTAGCAGTAGTAGTAGTCCTCCTCGACCTGGGGTCCTCCCAGACTCATCCCTTGGGTAGGGGAGGGAGACCCGACATCTATAGTTAGACGTCTTGTCGGTTTCAGGATTAAATGTCTCGAATTCTGCATTTAATTTGAGGAGTTGGTGGGGTCTAGACCCATTAAAGTTTTGTATCTGTCTGTGGTTCGGTTGTGAGTCCAGCATGTCCATATGCATGAGAATTTGACAGGGGTATCATGTGCTATATAAATCAGTTCTTCCATATCTACGATTTTGCTTATACGTTTAAGCCGTTCAGGTATGGTCAGGGAATGAGGCAAAACCTAGTTTGTTGGATCACATAGTTTAGCAGCATTGATCATGTGAATAGCTAAGGATTTACGATATGAGTGTGCAGGTATGGTTGAGTGATGGAGAAGGAGTTGGGCTGGTGTATGCTCCAAATAATAAGTGGAGACTTGTGTCGTTAATTTTGTGAACTTGATCTTAGAACGTTTGTAATAAGGGACATGTCCACCAGATATGTAGAAGTGTTCCGGGTTCTTTGGAGCATCTCCAGCATCTGCCAGATGTCTCAGGGTTAATTTTGTTAAGTAAAACTGTCATTCGGTACCGGTGAGTCAGGAGCTTATAGTTCTTTTCTTGTATCGTAACATTGTGTGCAATAATGAAGATACGTTCCCAGTGATCATTGGATGGTTCAAAATGTAAATCCTTTTCCCATGCCTGGCATGCTTTCCCTGAATTAGGGGGTATGGACGCAAAGAGCATGTTGTGTATGCTAGAGATCACATACCTTTGGGGTGATGTTTGGGAGCACAATGATTCAACAGGGTGAACGGCCATGAAACTGAGGAAGAAAGGTCAATGTCTCATAAGAAGTGGCTTATTTGAAAATAAGTGCAATAAAGGAAAGAGTTTCCATTCATAGCTGTGGTCAAAGTGGAAAAATCTGAGAGTGTCCCGACTTGAAAGAACTGGTGAGCCAATATCTTGGGGTTGTGGCTAGAGTTGAGCGAACCCGAACTGTAGTTTACAAAAATAAAAAGTGCGTCTACATTGCTATGTGATTTTAAGTTATTTCCCTATCCACATTTGTTTGCGGGCACTTGTCCTACTCTTACCCAAATTTGTTTGCGGGCACTTGTCCTACTCTTACCCACATTTTGCTTCCTTTTGCAGCACTCTAGCCCTTTCCAGGACTTTTTAGAGCCATTTTATTGCCCAAAAGTTCGGGTCACTATTGACTTCAATGGGGTTCGGGGTCAAGTTTGGGGCCGAACTCGAACTTTTTCGCAAAGTTCGGCCGAACCCGAACATCCAGGTGTCCGCTCAACTCTAGTTGTGGCCAGATGTCTGTTAAAAATTGTGTGGACATTTCAGGAGAAAAGGCTGGGTTGAACTGGATGGATGTCAGGGGGCCTGGGGTTGATGAAAGATGTAGTTGTACACAAAACTTTCTAAAGCTGTTTAGAGTCAGGCCGATCAGAGGGTATTCCTGTAGAGTTAGGGAGATATGGCAGGGTAGAAGCCACAGAGTTGACCCTAATGGTATTGAAGAGAATGAGTATTCAAGGTGTACCCAGTCCTTTAATTGGTTATGAACCATCTAGTCTACACTTCTGGACAGGTGACATGCCCAATAGTAAGTTTCTGAGGTCAGGCATACCAATTACTCCTTTCGTCTTGGGTATCACTAGTTGGTCTTAGCTTAAGGATCTTATATAATTAATTAAACATTTTATAAAGCATCATAAAACATCAGTTTAAAACTACACTTCTAAACTCTCCAAAAAAATTAAATCCAATTGACCTCAAATCATTATTATGCAGTAAAGATGTATTCATATGCTTAGCTGTCTAGAAGCAATGTGAACTTCAGGGGTATATTTATAAGGTAGTGAATCTGGCATTAACCAAATATTCACTGCAGGTGAATCTTTCAGTTGCGTATTTTGAATGACAGTGATTGATTCACACCAAGGAATGTTTGGTAAAAGTTACATTCACGGCTTTATAAATATGCCTGTATGTGTGAAACCTGTATTACTTCCTTGCATTGCTTGACATTTCCTTTTCGTTAATATTTATACACAGATTGAAGACATGTCTACAACCCATGAAGCTGTTCTGCTGGAGATAAAGAATTTCCATTCAGCTGCTGTAACTGCAATCCATGAAGATCACGAGAAGAGTATTTATGGTAAAACTTTAGCTTTCATTTTTTCTATTAATACAGTAACATGTTAAAGTTGACCTGAGAGTAATTTTGGTAATCCATAGCTTGCTTGTCAGATATCTTGTATAGGTCAGTGAGAAAATCTTTAGAAAACATAGATGGTAGAAGGTCCAAGTGAAAAAGTCCCTGGAGCATTCTTCCTACTTCCCTGCTGACCACTGTAGGACACCTTGCCATTATGCCACTGCTCACCTGCTACAGTTCACCACCCCTGCGTGCAAGAATCTGACATTCACTATCCCATATGCACCAGCTGTTATGTCACTTTCTTCCACCTCAACCTCCAACAAACCTGCAACTTAGAGTGTTAATTTTCCTGCTTCAAACATCATGTCTTCTCTACAGTGTCCTCCTTTACTGCTGAAAACCGTAGGGATAACCTCTGTCAGTTTTTTTTTTTTTTTTTTTTGCCATTTGTGTCCCATTCAGGAGGATCTTCCTTCACTTCCTGTCCCATAGTGAAAACAGGAAGTGAGAAGAAATCTCTCCAAAGTAAGGAAAGTTTAGGATTTTCACGCACTTTCATTCCCAGTGAAGATGGGAAAAAATGTATCTGTTCAGTAGGGAACATGGAGTTACCCCTGTTCATGACAGTCGAATATGGGTTACAGAGGTCACAGTTCCTCAGTGATAGCATTAGCTGCAACATCACCATGTATGTGCATTCCCCTCTATAGGAATGGTGTATATGCCCTGACATCTATATAATTGTGTCCCTTGCTATAGAAGCTAGCGCATTTTTTTTTTTTTTCCAATAGGTTTTATTGTCATTTTTTGTAGATAACATGTCACAGTTCTTATAATGAGTATACATGTCGAAGATAGAAATAGATTAACAACAACCCTCAAGTTAGAGTTAAATGCCACAAAGGCGGATATGGACATTAATGCAGAATATGCAGCATGAGCAATAGAGATAGTTTTATAAACATTATAGACAATAACAAGAAAGAAATGTGTGTATAAAAGGCTGCTGTAGAATAACAGTAAACATAGGTAAATAGGATGTGGACGGCCAGAGCATAGGGGAAGAGGGGGGGTAAGGGAGCTGCATGAGTGAAACCATCGGGAGAGTTTAGACTGGCGTAATATTTGTCAGGGAAGGTAGTTGACAAAACCAGATGAGAGGGATTTTCGTGTCGTATATTATTATTTATGATATTTTTAACTAAGTCACGGGGTGTAAAGGAGTGCAGTGAGAGGAAAGATGTCACATTTGGGTCCACGCTAGGAATGGTAGCAGTGGAGGTGTTGAAAATGGTAGGCGGAAAGGTTATGATGAAGAGCTCACCTCCTTGTACGGGGGGTGTGTCCTTACACCGTGTGTGTGGTTGGGAGGGTTGTTTAGATGGACCTTCACTGGTACCTGGAGCAATTAACAGTTGAAATAAAGTCATCATACATAGGGTTATCAAACAACCTTCAAAGCCATAGCTAGGACTAAGAGCCAATGCGGTTAGAGTTGAACAAAGGAGTTCCATGGGTTTTCTAGGGCTCTGTAGAGAAGATGAGTTAAACCCCCTGAGAGAATATTTGTTTGAGCCCGTCATGGTATAGATGGGTAGGCTTTTGTAGATATTCCAGTTCAGTCTGTGACAGGTTCTGAAGCATGTATAGCTCCCATTTCTTGTAGAAGCGTTTGTTGGCAGAAGTTGAGGAGGGGTCCGTCGATAGTCTATCCATGTATAAGAGCCAGGTAAGGTCTTTTTGGACCTGGGTGAGGGATGGGCCTGATGGTCATGTCCAGTTTTTGAGGATGACCTTGCGAGCCGTCAATAGAGCTGATTGAATCCAGGGTACAGTGGGAGTAGTAGTAGTGTGATGGAGGGTCCGGTGGGTGGAGTGGTCCCAGTAGCCAAATAGGAGCACTGTCGGATCTCTGCGTAGGTGTATACCAGTGATAGTCTGGATATATGAGATGATTTGGTCCCAAAAAGATGCTATATGCGGGCAGAGCCAAAAGCAGTGGAGGAGGGATGGCTTTTATACAGTGCAGAGTGGGCATGAGGAGGCTGTGGGGTGGTTCTTGTCTTTTATATAGGGAATGTAGGCCCTGTGGAGGAGTTTCAGTTGGCATTCTTTCCATGCTTCGTTAGTAGTATGGCGTAGCACCATATTGTATCCAGCAATGAGTTTTTCCTTCAGTCCTTCAATACATTAATCCTTGAGCCATTTGGTTGCCACAATAGACATTGTAGAGATACTGGCTGCTTTCAGTAGAAGTTGATAAATGGCGGAAGTGGAAAAAGACCTTTCTGCAATTAATTTGTCTATGAAGGAGGGTTGGAATTTTTTTGGGTCATTGCCATAGGCCGTTGGGACATAACTGATGCATTGAGCATGGTGCAAGGCGTGCGAGGGAGGTAGGTGATATGATTGCGCTAGTTCTGGGAAGGGTATTGGGTGCCCCGTTGTATGATCATATAGGGAGGCGAAGTTACAAAAGCCTTGGGCTTCCCATATGCAGAAAGGTAGATTGTCTTCAGCTGCTGGGAAGTTAGGGTTGCCTCTAATCGGAAGGTACTGGGAAATAAAGGGAGGTAGCTTTTGACATTTTCGCGATTCTCTCTGTGCTATGATCATGTCTCTGAGGATGGAGTTCTGACGAAGATGCGGGGGTAACGTATGCCATTTCGTATGGAGCAAAGCAGCCAATGAGAAAGGAGCGACCATGTCTGTTTCAATATGAAAATTCGAGTAGCGGGAGGATTTCGTTATCCAGTCTATACCTGTCCGCAGGAGACAAGCTAGGTTATACAGCCTGATATTAGGTAAATTTGCACCACCTTCGCCTTTTGGGGAGTATAGTTTCGCCAGAGCAATACGCGGTCTCCTATTTTTCCATAAAAATGTATTGAGTGATCGGTTCAGACACTGAATGTCTTTATGTTTTAGTAGTAGAGGGATCGTCTGCATAGGGTATAGGAGCCTGGCAAAACAAACCATCTTGAAGAGGTGGCATCTCCCCAGAAGGGAAAGAGGAAGGTCCATCCATCTAGTGAGCTCTTGGGAGATTTTGTTAATCAGGGGAGGATAGTTTAAGGAGTAGACGGAGGAGGGAGTTGTGCCTATGTTTACACCTAACTATGTAATGTGGGATTTCGCTAGAGAGAAGGGAGAGTCCCTAGTCCATGTGGGTTGGTTGGTGTTACCTAGGAGAAGGATTTCGCTTTTGGGGTAGTTTATACGAAGTCCCGAATAGGATTTAAAGGTGTCAAAAATTTGCTTAATGGCATGCACGTCGGCGGCTGGATTGGCTGAGAAAATAAGAATATCGTCTGCAAATAGCGCAGCTCAAAGTTCCTGACCACCGACACGCACGCCATGTATGGGGGCTGTAGATAGGAGAAACCTGGATAATGGCTCAATGGCTAAATTGAACAGAAGCGGAGATAACGGGCACCCTTCCCTCGTCCCCTTAAATAGGCGGAACTCTGTACTTAGAATTGCAGCTGTTGCAATTGTTGCAGTAGGGGAGGCATACATTTGACGTATCAAGTGGATAAAGGGACCTTGAAATTTGAATTTGTCGAGAACGTGGAAAAGCCATTTGAAACTTACGTTATCGAATACCTTTTTGGCGTCTAGTGTGGCAATTGCTATCTGTTCTCTAGGATATTTTTTTCAATGTTCTAGGATTGTCATTACTTTATGGATGTTCAGAGTGGCTGTCCTGCCTTTCACAAATCCTGATTGGGCCGGGTGAATGAGGGATGGAATGATTTCAGCTAGTCTGGTGGCTATGATTTTTGAAAGAAATTTGGCATCTAAGTTTAATAAAGAAATGGGCTGGTAGGAGCCTGGCTCCAATGGGTCCTTACCCTTTTTGCTTAGCAGCTTGATTATAGCTTGAGGCCGTCTGGGGCTTTATTGGGCGAGGTATTTTGGATGGCTGCAAGCAATTCTTTATCCGTTATTGGGGAGTTTAGGCATTGAAGTTGCTGTGGGGAGATTTGCGGGAGGTCGAGAGAGTTTAAGAATTTTTTGGCTTCAGGGGAGTCTATGGCGTCTGGGGCATATAATGAGGAGTAAAAATCTGCCATAATTTGGGCGACGTCTTGAGGATTCGATTTAATACTGCCCTGCTTGTCTCTTAGAGAGGTGATGTGTGTGGGATATGAGCCTTTACATAGTCTGGATAGTAATTTACCTGTGTTGTTACCAAATTTATAATACGACGCCTACGTTGAGGCTCATTTAGAAAGTTCCAGTGTGTCCGCCCAGTGATCAAAAAGTTGTTTGGCTGCTTGCCATTACTCTCTATTTGTCTGGGTGTTGGATGTAGCTAGATTGCTTTGGGCCGATTGGAGACGAGAGCTAGCCTCCCTGTACTTGGTGAGTGTTCTTTTCTTATAGAAGACAGAGTAGGAGATTATTTTACCCCTGAGAAACGCTTTTCCCGCTTCCCAAAATAGATTAGGGTTAGCTCGATGGTCAGTGTTTGTTAAGGTATATTCTTCCCAGGCTTTGGTAATGTATGTATGGAAGTCTGCATTGTTCGCAAGGAAGGAAGGAAAACGCCATAAGCAAACACTTGGGTGAGGGTTTTGGTCTGCTAATGTCAACGAGATGGGGGTATGGTCCGAGATGGCCATTTCGTGTATGTCTGTGTCTGACACCTGTGGCAGCAGAGATTCGGTACTAAAGAAGTAATAAATCCGGGACAGTGTCTTGTGGGGGGGTGAGTAAAATGTAAACTCCCTGTCAGATGGATATTGGAGTCGCCAGACGTCCGTAAGGCGCAATGACTCCATTGTGTCAAAAAGTGGGGTGGGGATTTGTGCGCTGTGGGTTGCATTTGAGACAGAACGAGAGTTGGGGTAGGATTTGTCTTCCATGGGGTGCATGAGAGAGTTAAAATTACCCACTACTATGTGGGGTATGTGGGGGTGCTTTAATAGGTGAGTGGAGAGATCCGTGAAGAACTGGGGCCCTGGGCTGTTTTGTGCATATACACAGGAGATATTTAGATCCCTTTGTCCCTGTTTGAGGTGTACCGTGGCTATGCGGCCACGGGTGTCTGTGGAAACGATCGTCCCTGTAAAACGTTTATGTATCAGGATGAGAACACCTGCTTTTCTCCCCACTGCCTCTGAGCCGATGACCGACCCTACCCATAGTTTGCGCATGCAATGAAAGTCTTGGGATGTAAGATGGGATTCCTGCTGTAAGGCCAGGTCAGTTTTTAGACGTTGCAGGTGCCTCAAGATTTTCATGCGCTTGTGTGGGGATCTAAGTCCCTTTACGTTCCATGGGACAATTCTCATAAAATTGACCTAAGTGAGGGGTTTAAACAGAATTTATAGAGTTTGTGGGTCATGAGGTGGGTGTTACATTTGATCTCCCTCGCTGAGACAGCTCTTGCTGAGAGGGATGTGCTAAAGTGGTTATAAATTAACCAGTTATGCAGCACGCTGGGGGGATTAAGGGGGGGACTAGGTAGGAAAACAAAACGAATGTCCAACAGAAAGTCAATCATTAGCTTCACTTTTTTCCACATGGTGTCACCGCAGGAACTGCAGTTTGAGATCCCATAGAAGGCTAAGTGATAGTTATAGATATTTAGTCCTCTGTGAGGGTGAACTATAAGGTAAAAGGTTTAACAAAGGGGGGCAGCCCATGTGGAGAGAGTGACAGATAATACATGCTGGTAGGTTAATTGGTTCCTGCCTAAATTGGCCCTAGTATATGTATGAATGTGAGTTAGGGACCTTAGATTGTAAGCTCCTTGAGGGTAGGGACTGATGTGAATGTACAATGTATATGTAAAGCGCTGCGTAAATTGACAGCGCTATATAAGTACCTGAAATAAATAAATAAATAATACGACAGTAACGTCTTGATAGGTTTCCCTGTCTCGCTTCAGCCTAGCTGAAGGGAGAGAGGAGCATAACAATTCGTATACCTATGGAGTCAGAGGACCCGGTTAGATTAACATACTAACTGTGTAGCCATTTCAGGCCTTTAAGTTTTAAGTCTAATAGAGTTTGTATAGTGTTGAAATACTCATCTGAGCAAGCGGCGAGCTGAAGAGCTACTCCTGTTGCTGATTTAAAGCGACTTTATCATGAGAGCTCCATGCGGTTCACTCTATGGGTTTTGAGCCTTTTGCAGAGTCCTTCCTAGGGCTTCTTTGGTCCAGGGGGCGAGAGAGGCCCTGTTCCCTGGAGGCTGCTGCGGCGTATGAAGTGGGGTCCAAAGTGCGCAGGAAGTGGTCCGCCTCTGAAGGGGTATGAAAGGTTAGTTGCTCGCCGTTAGGTGCCTTGACTCTGAGGGTTGCTGGGAATGCCAGGGTGAACTTTACATTTCTTTTGAAAAGATCCGAGCATATGCTTTGGAATGCCTTCCTTTTCTTTGCCACCTCCACTGAATAATCAGCGAAAATTAAGACTTTTGCGCCATCAATTATCAGGGCTTTTTGATTGCCCGAACTTTTGCAAGATGGCATGTTTGTTAGCATAATTCAAATATTTGGCGATTATTGGTCGCGGTGCAGGGCGTTTGGGTGTAGGGGCGCCAAGTCTGTGTGCCCGTTCTACCTGGAAAGGACCTTTTAGGCCCAAGGCTTCCGGGATTTTGACCGCACAAAAGTTTGAGAGGTCCCCAGAAGGAAGGGATTTGGGTACCCCAATAAATCGGAAGTTACTCCTCCTGGATCTATTCTCGAGATCCTCAAGTTTTTCAATGATGAGCGCCATTTGTTTGTCCTGAGCAGTATCAGACTCCTGCGTCTGATACAATTCTTCCTCCACATGTGCTACACGTTGTTCGGCCTCTTGTAGCCTGGCTGCATGCTCTCTAAGATCCTTATGGATCTGTGCCATCCCAGCCTGGACTGCTCTTTCCACGGAGGCTGTGATCATGGGGGTCAGGAGAACCGCCACCGCCTGAGCTATAAGCTCCGTGGCGTGTTCATCTTGCCTGAGTGCAGCTGGGGGAGCGGTCTCTCCCGTGACCAGGGCCAGCGCCTCCGCCATGACAGGCTGCGCGGCCTGATCTGTACCCTCCAGCGTCCTCTGCGTCGGTGTCTGACGAAGAGGTCCTTTATCAAGGTAACGCTCCATGTTGCTCCTAGAGGTGCCTCCGGTTTACGGGGGGGGGGGTGGAATCCGGGGGTCTGTGCAGGCTTTTTAAGCTGATTTCGGGGCTTCACCGCGGGAGCTGCTCTGACGTGCGGCTAAGCCATGGAGTGCCGGAACCGGACGTGAAGCTAGCGCATTTTAACTACTCTCTTTAATCTTCAAGCTGCTGTAGAAAAATTAAATCTTAAAAGACAGCAATCTTAGAACTGACTTCTAATTATAATGACAAGATAATTGCAGCAGTATATTAAAAATGTAAATGAGTGCTTCTGACTGTAGAATGTCTATAATGTAAAGCAATGAGACAGACCAGGCTGCAGTGATGGATGAATCGCTTGTCTTGTTCTGATCATTGCGCTAGACCTTATTGCATCAATTCCCCAGGAACTTCCACCAGAATAGATCTAGCCCCTGGATTGCTCACTGTAGCATCTGATATTCCCGTTTTTTACAATGTAACATTTGTAGCTCTTGCTATTATAGTAAAAATATATGGTAAATACAATGCTGCCTTTGTAAGTGGAATGGTGGAAAAGTATTAATACAACTGTTAATGCTATGGCAAGCATAAGCAACCTTTCGAATCTAGTGTGCAGAAAAATATTTGTTAGAAATTGAGAGTACAGACAGGGCCGCGCATTAGAAATTTTGGGGCCATGTACAGCCTACTTGCCAGAGCAATGTCTCTGCACTTACTGTTTGTCAGAATATACTGTCATGGTCAGGGGTCAGGCTCAGAGACCAGTAGCTATAGCAGTAGAGAGGTTCACACTGACTACTAGAATAAGTACACAAGCAGATGATGCAGGCTCACCCAAGGCAAACTGTTCTTCATCAGAGCTCTGGATGGTGGAGATGGGTTTTGCTGCGTTCTAGTGTCAGGTAACGGTCCTTAGAATTGCCCCACCAGGAGGCAAGCAAGCCAGGGTCCGGTGTAGAAGGTAGGAATCAAGCAGAAGTGTAGTCAGTAAACAATCCAAAGGTTGGTAACAAGTGATTACAGTTTGGGATCAACAAGAAGCGTATTCAAAGAACAAGCCAAAGGTCAGTAACAAATGGTAGGGAAGATAAGGACAGCTGCAAGTACGCAAGGAGCAAGATTTTTGCTGGAGACAGCACAATAATCTGGCAAACAGGAAGTGCAGGGACTTGACTCAAATCAGGAAGTCCAGGGTTCACCAAAAAAGATACAAGACAAGATTGCCCAAGGTAGCAAAGCGAGAAGAGCTACAGCCAGATTTTGCAGCGATTTCCAGGTTCAGACCCTGAACTTAACAGGTATGCTGATGATGGTGACACTGGAAAAGGCTACCCCATCTTTTCTAGCTTTCTCTTCAGCATGCATTTCACCCCTGCATACTGCAGCTCCCTACCAGCCACAGCTCATTGGCCACCTCCTCACCCCTATTGTGGCCATATCTCTAGATACGGCAGCAATGGAAGGAGGAACCGGCTCATAAATCAAAACAGACAGGCTTCCTCAATCATGGCCTGGAGCATCCCCAGCTGTCATCTTGGTTTTGTCAAGAAGGTGGGTGGGCCAGGAGTATCACAGGTCAGCAGGAAAGGCATCAGTTGCCATCCTTGGCATGTGTACCAGAGGTTGCTAGCCCCTGTATTTTTAAATGTATTTATCTAGGCAAAGAAGAGGTGGCCAACAACCTAAATTCATGTTGCACCACACCAAATTCAATCCTTTACTGAGAAGGGACAGTAAGATAACATATGTAGTGATGCCTCCGACCTCCAGAGGCCTAGTGGTGACCTCCGGAGTCAAGGGCAGCTGTCATCCTTCCTCAAAGAGGCACGGTGGGTGTAATGCAAGTTGGAAACATGGGCGCAAGTCACTTGTTGGATTGCAAGAAAAATAGATTTATTGTCTCTTAAACAGAACTGGTGGAGAGAGGGTTAGAGCCAGGACACCCTTAGGTAGATGCAATAGCAATTGGCAAATTCCGAGAGAAAAATAATAGGCAAACAGCTATACAGGTAGAGAGCCTTTAAAGTGATTGTAAAGGCTCACATTTTTTTTTTTTTTTTTTAAATAACAAACATGTCATACTCACCTCCTCTGTGCAGAGTGGCCCCTAACCCCGTCTTCTGGGGTCCTCCAGCAGGGCTCCGGGCTCCTCTTCTCGAGTGACCACCACGCTTCCCTGGAGTCACCCATGCAGGACCGCTCCCGAGCCCTCCTGTTGTGTATATTCATACAAACAGCGGGACTCGGCCCCGTCCCCCATCTCCTGGGTCACTGGACTTGATTGAGAGCAGCGGGAGCCTATGGCTCCCCAGCTATCAATGCAGCCAATGAGAACCGGAGCAGCTTGAGTGAGCTGCGAGGCTCGTCCCTGCCGCAGGTTAGTTTTGGGCTAAGGTAAGTAGAGGGGGGTTCGGGGGGCTGCTGCACTTGAAAAGGTTTTTTCACCTTAACGCATAGAATGCATTAAGGTGTAAAACCTTGAGGGTTTACAACCACTTTAAGCTGGTTGCAGCAACTGTATTTGTAGAACTGCTGTCTCCTATGGCAACTGAACTTTCAACAGTCAATAGAGACCTGTACATGTATCTCACAGTAACCCGTTATAGAGCTTCTCGCACATCTCACAGTATCCCACTGTAGATCTTCACTCACTGAGCTCCCGGTTCCTCACTAGACTTCAAGATCCCAGTCGTCACTGGATCCCCTGAGCTCTTCCACAGCTAGCCCACTGTATAATCCTCAAGCATCACCCCTGGGTCCCTGGCTTGGCACTCTGCTAAAGCTTTCCCACTTATTCACCATCCCCGGCTGGTGAAAAGGCTGCTCTGTTACTTCTTCAGATTGCCATACACTGGCCTCTGCTAATGGGAGTGGCTGTCCCTTGGTGGCAACTGCTTCCCTTTTAAATCTCGCCTTGATCCTCAACCGCCCCTGGCGACAGGAGTGGTCATCCCTAGTGGCAACTGCTTCTCCCTCACCGCTGGCAATGATTCGGTTCCTCCATCCGGCAGAACCTCTGCAACTTAGTTGGGCTCCAAGCCTGAAGCCCCAACCCCGTGATGCTTCTCTCAAACCTGGATATGCCTCAGAGAGCCTAGCAGCCAGGTACTCCCAGGATGGGCCTCAGGCTTCTGGCCTAGCAACTCGGAGCCTTGTGACACACGTCCACCCAGACAGCTGTCCAGGTGGCAAAGAACCCCGATCACCTGACTCCTCCCAAATAAATAGGCTCTCCCAGCAGGCCAATAGGTTGAAGAAAACCCCTGCCAATTGGCTGAGACAACCTATTCACTCCTAGTCTGAATTCACAATGCCCTTGTCATTCTAATGTCACAGGCAACAATGACATCTAGTGACAAAAGAGAGAGGTGCATCAAATCCAGATTTAGGGAAAAGTCACTGGATCCCCCTAACAATTAGCCAGGCTAGTTACCACCTAGAAAACTAAATTTATTAGCAAATCTGCCTAAGACCAGGGGGCTACACATAAATTTAAATCTGAGTGGAGCTGTTGGGCATTGTGCTTACCAGAGATTATAACTGTGGAAAGTTGAAAACTAAACAAACAATACTGGACTGAGACCAAAAAGCAGAAGTATTTTCCAGGAGTTAAAAACTCCTGGGGAATTCATAATTTTACTGTTGCTTGAATGAACCACTAGGATTGATTTACCAAAACTGGAGAGTGCAAAGTGTGGTGCAGCTGTGCATGGTAGCCAATCAGCTTCTAACTTCAGCTTGTTCTATTAAGCTTTGACCAAAAAAATGGAAGCTGATTGGTTTCTATGCAGAGCTGCACCAGATTTTGCACTCTTCAGTTTTAGTAAATCAACATCAATGTGTTTACTTTACTTGGGTAAAAATTTTTTTTATAGAAGATGATAGAGTTGCTACACAACACAACTGCAGGTTCGATGGAAGCCTTTCTTTTACCTTGGTCAGTAATGCAGTGGGTCAGACTAACCCACGGCACCACCAATCGCCGCGATGCGCGCCCCCCCGGACACGCGATTGCGGATTATCCTGAGGATGTCAATAGGTGTCCAGTCAGGATAATGAACACCTTCCCACCCGGCCTATTGACAAATGACGGCCGGGCGGGAAGTGGTTAACCACTTCAGCCCGGAAGGATTTCACGCTTTAGGACCAGAGCACTTTTTGCGATACGGCACTGCGTCGATTTAACTGACAATTGCGTGGTCCTGCGACAATGTACCCAAAGGAAATTTGCGTCCTTTTTTACCCACAAATAGAGCTTTCTTTTGGTGGTATTTGATCTCCTCTGCGTCATTTCTGATCGCCGCTATAAATAAAAAAAGAGCAACAATTTTGCAAAATAACCATTTTTTTTTACTTTTTGCTAAAATACAAATCTAAAAAAAATATATTAAAAAACATTTTATTTCATTGGTTTTGGCTGATTTATATTCTTCCTCATATTTTTGTTATAAAAAATCGCAATCACCGTTTATTGATTGGTTTGCACAAAAGTTGCCGCGTTTACGGATGATGAGAATTCATTTCTGGGCTTTTTATTTTTTTTATTTTTTTTTACTAGTAATGGCGGCAAGCTGCAGTTTTTATCGGGACTGCAATATTGCAGCGGACATGTCAGACCATTTTGACACTTTTTTGGGACCATTGGCATTTATACAGCGATCAGTGCTATAAAAATGCACTGATTACGGTAGAAATGCCATTGGCAGTGAAGGGGTTAACCTGGAGGGGGCGCTCTAAGGGTTAACTGTGTTCCCTAGGTGTATTCTAACTGTATGGGGCTGGCAGGGGGAGGGGAGTGATCACGGCTTCCATATACAGGGGGGCCATCGCGGGTAGCCGGCGGCGATCGAGTCCGCCCTACCCGCTCCCTGGCCCCCCCCCGTAACACAGCGAGCGCGCCTCTGGCGGTGCACGCGCACTCACAATGCTAATTATCGCAGCCGCTGTAAGGTGACGGCGGTTTGCAATAACGAACCACTTTTTCGCTGTCACACTGCGGCAGGCGGTCGGCAAGTGGTTAAATATCATGCTTGGGGGGTCCCCTTTGTATAGATCTCTGTGATGTTTAGAACAATGCCACCGCAAAAATGACATTTGTAAAGGAAAAATTGTCATTTAAAACTGGTCATGGCTGGAATGTATTGCTGGTCCCCTGCAATATAGATAAAGATCATTGAAAAAGCATTGCGTCCGTACCAGGCCCTTCAGGTCTGGTATGGATTTTAAGGGAAACCCCACGCCAAATTTATAAAACATGGTGTTGGGGTCCCTCCAAAATCCAGACCAGACCCTTATCCGAGCATGCAGCCCTGGCATGGCGGGGGGGTGGGGACGAGTGAGCGTGCCCCCTCCAAACCTTATCAGGCCACATGCCCTCAACATGGGGAGGATGCTTTGGGGTCTGGTTTGAGTTTTGGGGGGACCCCAATGCCATTTTTTTAAAAAAATTGGCATTGGGTTCCCCTTAAAATCCATACCAGACCTGAAGGGCCTGGTACGTACTTTGCAGGGGACCCCTACCCAAAATTTGTGTTTAATTTTGGCGTGGAGTTCCTCTTAAAATCTATGCCAAACCCTTATCCGAGCATGCATGCACTGTATATAGTCTGCACAGTGGTGTAGTGGTTAGTACTTTCGCCTGGGAGCAAAAGGGTCACTGATTCAAATCCCAACCACAACACTACCTGCCTGGAGTTTGCATGCACTCCCTGTGTCTGCGTGGGATTCCTGCGGGTACTCCGGTTTCCTCCCACACTCCAAAGACATGCAGCTAGGTAAATTAGATCCTGTTTAAATTGGCCCTATTATATGTATGAATGTGCGTGAGTTAGGGACCATAGATTGTAAGTTCCTTGAGGGTAGGGACTGATGTGATGTACAATATATATGTAAAGCGCTGCGTAAATTGACAGCGCTATATAAGTACCTGAAATAAATAAATACACTGAATGCAACGTATTATATATACCATACTATACATATATATTCGTATAGTACATGCCACTGCCTAACCGTTTGCTATCTCCGCAAATGTTTCCACTATATTCGGTCATTGTGTAAGTGGCCTTATATAGTGTGGTCATGGACTCAGACCCGCTGAGCAATGATAGGCCAAACGTACTTTTGACTCGAACCGGGGGACCATCCCTATTGACCATGGATGTACATCGCGAGACACTTTTTTAACATAAAATATTGGACAAAAAATGTCTCCATTTTTAAAAACATTTTTGCACTTTTTAGGTGAATGGGTATGATGTACCCAATGCCCATTCATATGGGGGGGCAGGATCTGGGGCCCCCTTGTTAATGGGGGCTTCCACATTCTGATCAGCCCCCCAACTGCAGACCCCAACAACCACGGTTGTTGGAAAGAGGCCATTGTCCCCATCAACATAGGTACAAGATGCGTTGGGGTGGGGGGGCGCAGAGCCCCCCCACCCCAAAGCACACACCCCCTCATATTAAAGGCATGTGGCCTGGTTTAGTCCAGGAGGGGGGCAGGCCCTCACTTGTCCCCCCATCCTGACCTCCAGGCTGCATGCTCAGAAAGGGTCTTGATTTTAGGGGTATCCCCCGCCGTTTTGTAAAAAAAAATTGGAGTGTGCTTCCCCTTAAAATCCATTCCTGAGCCAAAGGGCTTGGTATGGATTGGGGGGACAATACATTATAGCCGAAAGCAAGTTGAAATGACATTTTTGATCAATGTAGGGGAGGATGTGGGAGCTATATGTGGTGTGGGTGGGGTTCATTGATTTATTTGGCGTCACCACACAATTGCTTCCAGCCCATGTGCACACAGCACTTCCTGTTTACAGCCACATTACACTTCCTGCTGATGTATATCTGTAAGGACTATGGAAATATAAATGAGAAGATGACTTATCAGTGCTGGTTCACACTAGTGCGATGCGGGAACCCTGCGAATCCACTGCGGGTTCCCGCATTGCACCCGACTTAGGTCACACTGCCATATACAAAATGCTGGGTGTGTCAATAGAAAGCTAATGACACCCCCAAATCAGTTTGCAGATCGCACTGAAAACTGCAAATTCGGACAGGAATCGGATTGCATGGATGTGAACACCCATGTGATCTGATTCTGCTGCATAACAAAAAAGGGTCCTTTGCGAGTTTGGTCAGGATGCGATGCAAATTCAGCCATACTTTCTGTATGGTTGAATTTGTATAGCACAGATCGCACGTGATTTGCACTGTGGTGCGAATCACATCTGATCTCTGACACAGCAGCAGTGTGAACCGGCCCTAAGGAAGGTAATCCACTTCCCCAAAACCACCACCCCCCAAAACTAATTAAAAAAGTAAGTTACAAAACAGAATAACAACAAGCAAAATCAATTTTATTTTATTTTGCCAGCAGAAACACAAGTATGTACATATTTACTGGCATTAACGTATTTACAGTATATACAAATTTAGCAAGACAGTTAGCAATTGGGTTCGAAGGGTCCTGCTCATAGGAGCTCACAATCTAAAATTGGACTAAACCTTACAGTGGACACAGTTTTACTTTCACCATGCATAACCGCCCACACATTTCATAAAATGACTAAACACCCACATAACATTATTAGCTGCAAAATTACAGAAAGATAATTAACAGTCATTCTAACAAAACATTACAACATGATATTTAAAAAGGCACATATTAAAACAATAACACCCCACCACCCCCGACATTCTATAGACATACATTGATGAGTATTTTCTCCTAGAAGAATGCACGGTAAGGCAAACAATACACACCCCAATCAGACAGCATGGTCAAATCAAGCCACTTTTGATGGTCAAAATGCACAATAATTTCAGCAAACAAACCGCTCTAGTAAAACATTAGTCATTAGCAAAATATCATTCCTTCTCCCACAAAAACCACAGCAACAAACCTGACCTCTTATCAGGCCAAACCAACACCCTCTACTAAAGTGCCTTATATAAGCTAGCGCTGACACATGCCCAATAGAAGTACACGCCCACCAGTATCTTTCAATCTGTCTTTTCAAATGTATTTCATCTGAGAGGCTGCAATACCTAATACTATTTGCTGTGTTAACCCTTGGCTATGTTCATCAGATCAGTATAACTCCAGGACAAAATTCTAAGTCAGTGGTTCTCAACCCTGTCCTCAAGTACCCCCAACAGGCCACGTTTTCAGGCTTTCTATTATTTGGCACAAGTGATTTAATCAGTTTCACTGCCTTAGTAATTACCACAGCTGTTTCATCTGAGGGAAATTCTGAAAACATGACCTGTTGGGGCGCCTTGAGGACTGGAGTTGAGAAACACTGATCCAAGCAATAGTTTTCTAACCAGATGTACCTGTGCAGTGTAAACCCTACAATTTGAAATGTCCAAGTCCCTGGCTGCAATGAGCTTCCAATTTAAAGTCCCAAAATAACTTGCTTACATTGCAGACTATATGGACAAGAGACTAATAAAATGGCAGCCTGTCTTTGGGATTGTGGTGAGAAACCCAACCAGGGGTTTAT
>BLSH010303276.1:123203-133983 GCA_018402905.1 Glandirana rugosa | reverse complement strand
ACCCTTTGTTTATGCAATTGGTAACAACGCTATTGCCTAAAGTATCGATTGGTGTCCGCACGAAGCTTGTTGCTACTAGTACTGGCTATGAATGCCTTAAGTGACATTTTTAGGGAATCTGATGGGAGTAACACCCTATCAGTTTCTAAATTAAATAGGCTTTGTATTTTATAAGAGAATGTTAATAGACTAATGTGAATATGATCTGTTTACAACTTTGGGTCTCGCCCATTAAGCTCTGTCCAATCACTGATGACCACTAAAGCAGAGGTGTGGCTCGTGAGAAGGGCGGGGTTTCTGAGGCATGGTTCTTGTAGAGGATTTGCACTTCATTATAAAATAAGCGTAGTAAGAGCAGGCCACATATACCCCTGTCGATGTCCGTTGGGACGAAACGCGTCGGGTGAAGTGGACCTGCTCATTGTACACTACGCTTTTTACACAGTTCTATGGAATTCCTTATCGCTTGATTGACACTTTTAAAATGTAAGTGTGATACTTTTTTAATAAATTCATTACTGGTAACAGTATTACACTATGTAGACCTCTTTTCTTATTGAGGCATATTGCTGTACATTGGTACCGGAGTCTGGGATCTAGCTGTGGACCCTCAAAAGCTCCAGATAGACGGTTCGATTGGAACCACACAACAATTATTGCTCGGTTGTACCGAAGTCTGGTATCCGGCTGTGGACCCTCGGGAGTTCCCGACAAACGGTGGGATCGGAACTACACGGCGAGGTCTAAAGGATGTCGGTTTAAGATCTACAATATGCGCATTTTTCTTCTAACGTTGGTAAGAGTACCTTTTACTCACTAGGTGGGAGTGCACAGCACATGATGCAATTTTCCACAATTGTTGAAGATTTATGATCACTATATCGGGTGTTTTTGATCAAATGGAAGATTAATATCTACTTATGTTTGGACTTTAATTATTTATCATTTTAAAATATATTTTTCTGTTAATAATTCAATTTATTCACCATTGTGATTACGACATTGCAACACATGTGGTGTTTTCTTTAGCGCTACACTTTTTAGTTCATGTTCACATGCACAAATTGGAAGTTTTTGTTGTGTTAGCTGCTTTAGTTTTCTCTTTTTAAGATAATACCTTCAGGTTAGCGCAATATTTTTCCTTACTGCTTGTACAATCTGTTTCGCATGATTAAGTGATGGCGGGGTAGAATGAATCCATTGTTGCATAATGGTCCTCCTAGCAATTAGAAGAAACAGGTGGGTCCAGTTTGAAAGGCTAGACACCTTTGTATCTGCAGGGTGAGGTGATGGTGGGTTGGAACCAAAAAGACACACCTGTGGAGTATAAGGGACTTTATCCTTAGAGACTTGTTCGATATAGTCGATCACTGATTTCCAAAAGGGAGCTATTTTCGGGCAGTCCCATAGGCGATGTATCAGTGTAGGACGGTCCAATGTACACCAGGGGCAATGCGCCTGGTTGGGGGTCTTCTTTATTGTGTCTGTAAGGGAGGTAGGCTCTGTGTATAATTCTAAACTGTGTTTCTCTCACATTTCGGAAATAGTCAGTTTACGGATAGGGCTGTATCCTTCTATGATTCTAGGATGTTAGACCACTTACGGAACAGTGGTAGTCTATATTTAGATGCTTGTTGATCTGCAAGGTATGGATATAACTCTGAGATGGAGTAGGAGTTCTGTTGAATAGCTCTGTCGACAAATGACTGTTGGAAGGGGTTGGTTCTTTGTCTTTGAGACGATCTGAGGTAATCCAATAATTGATGATAATAAAAGGCATGGGTAGACGGTAAGTTATATTCCATTGCAAGAGTCTGAAAGGGCTTAATTTTTCCGCATAGGTCTTGATCAACTGAATTTACCTTCTTTAAACCTTTAATTGACCATAAATCAAAGATGCTATGCATAGTGGACAGAGAGAACATTGGGTTACTTTGTATAAGTAGATGATTTGATATATGTGAAGGGAGCCCGGTGAGCTTTCTCACCTCCCTCTATGCTATAATTGTGTCTCTGAGCAGTACACAAGTTTTAAGGTGATGTGGTAATGTGTTCAATTTGGAATGTAGGACCCCAGAGAGTGTGAAGGGGGAGACCAGGGCACTCTCAAGGATATTTTGTGAGTATCTGGAATTTCCAGTCATCCAATATATTCCCTGTCTAAGAAGGCATGAAAGATTATAAAGTCGTATATTGGGCAGTCCTGCACCTCCCTCCTCCCTAGGGAGACATAGTTTATGCAGAGCAATTCGTGACTTTTTGTTCTTCCATAAGAAGGATATAAGGGCTTTGTTAATTTTTTGTGTGTCAGCATGTTTCAGCAAAAGGGGCATTGTCTGCATAGGGTACAGCAGGCACGCATAAGATACCATTTTAAAAAGGTGGCATCTGCCAAAAACGAGAGGGGAAGGACTTCCACGTTTCTAACTCTTTAATAATTTTTGCGACGAGAGGTGGATAATTAAGAGTATATAGAGAGGAAGGGTGTCGTCCAATGCGGATACCTAAGTAGGTTATGTGATGCTGGGCTTAGGCGAAGGGAGAAGTTGACTTCCACCTGTCTGCCAGGTGGGGTTGGAGTGCTAGGGCTTGGCTTTTATCAAAGTTAATTTTGAACCCTGTGCAGAGTCTAAAAGTTGCAAAAATCTCTTTAAGTTTGGGGAAGTCTGATTGTGGAGTTGTGGAAAACAATAGTATGTTGTCGGCAAACAGTGCGGACCTCATAATTTGATTGCCTATTGGGATGCCGCTTACGCCTGTCTGAGAGTTGAGCAGGCAGGATAGAGGTTCTATAGCTAAGTTAAAGAGGAGAGGGGATAGGGGGCAGCCCTGCCGTGTTCCCTTTTGTAGAGGGATAGTGTCGGACATGAAATCTGGTGTGACCAGTTTTGCGGAGGGGGAGGCGTACATTTGCCCTACAAATTGGATGATTTGTTTAGGGAATCCAAACGTCTCCATCACCCTGAACAACCAGGAGAAGCAAATGTTGTCAAATGCCTTTTCTGCGTCAAGTGACAGGATGATGACGTCTTGGTCTGGATGAAGTTTTGCATAATCTAGCGCGAGCAACACTTTCCTGATGTTCAGGGTGGCAGAGCGTCCAGTGACAAAGCCCGCCTGGGCTGGGTGTAATATGTCGGGCAAGATTGTAGCTAATCTAGCAGCAATGATTTTGGATAGGATCTTAGCGTGCACATTAATCAGTGAGATTGGGCGATAGGAGCCAGGGTGTAAGGGGTCTTTTCCTGGTTTAGGTATCAATTTTATATGGGCCTGTGTACCCGACGGGAGATATGGTCCTCCCTCCCACATCGTGCTAAATACATGTTTGAGGGTGTCAGGGATGAAGTCTTTTGTCATTTTATAAAATTCCCCTGTATAGCCGTCCGGGCCCAGGGCTTTAGTCGCTGCTAGTGATTTTATAGTCGCTAGAATGTCCTTGCGTGTAATGGGGGCACTAAGCGTTGTGATATGGGAGGGATCCAGTCTAGGCAGGGGGGTCCTGTCTATAAAGTTTTGTGCCGTCAGTGAGTCAGTAGGATCTGCTGCATAGAGGTTTGAGTAAAAGTCTGTCAGTAGTTTGCTGATATCTGAGGAAGAACGTGTGACTTTGCCCGAGTCGTCTTTCAGGGCCGAGATAAACGTTGGGCGTCTAGGGGTGGAACATAGTTTTGCTAGCAATTTGCCGGGTTTATTGCCATATCTATGATAGTGAACGGCTGTGAAAGCTGACTTGGTGGCTTCTTGGCGTTCTGCCCAGGTATCAAATTTTTGCTTTGCGCTTTGCCAGGTCTTGATGTTTTCCGCGGTTCTATTTAAGGAGAGAATTTGGTGGACACTACGCAGCTTCTCACTGGCTTTGTCGTATTGTTGCCTAGCATGCTTTTTGTATTGGGCTGTGTAGGAAATTATTTTACCCCTTAGAATGCTTTGCCCGCATCCCAATACAGGTTCGGGTCTGTGATGTGGACTCTATTTGTGGTGGTGGATTCTTCCCAGGAGGTGTAGAGCATGTGTTTAAAATCGTCACTGTCTGTTAGGTATGATGGAAAACGCCAAATGGGCGGGGTGATGGAGGGCTTGGTCCCTAATATATGAATTGAAATTGGGCTATGATCCGAAATTCTCGCGTCGTGGATTTCAGAGTTGCGGGCTATGTACGTCATGCCTGAAGAGGTGAAAAAATAATCGATTCGGGAGAAAGATTTATGGGGAGGGGAGAAAAAGGTGTATTCGCGGTCTGTATGGTGGGTTAGGCGCCAGAAATCAGTGTATTTAATTGAGTCCATCACTTGAGCTAATGGCGTCAAGGGTGATGGTTCCTCTCTAGTTTTTGGTTGTAGTTGTGGGCGTAGTTGAGACCTGTCCTCTGATGGGAACATAACTGAGTTGAAGTCCCCTCCTACCAGGTGAAGGGACTCTGGGGCTGACATTACCCATGAGGTCAAATCCTGAAAAAATGTTGTGTCTGGAGAATTAGAGGCATATATATTAGTAATTGCTATATCTTTATGTGCCAGTGTGAGGTGAAGTGTGATTTTACGACCGAGTTTGTTGGTGTGGACCTTTCTCAGTGTGTGCCTTAGCGACTTATGTATTAGAATGGCTACTCCAGCCTTGCGACCTACTGCTGAAGATCCATGTACATCACCGACCCACAGCTTACGTAACCTAGGTATGTCGTCCACAGATAGGTGGGTCTCCTGTAAGAGAGCCACATCTGCCCCCAGACGTTTCAAGTGCCTAAGAACCATCATGCGCTTACTTGGGGAGCGTAGTCGCTTGACGTTCCAGGATACGATCTTTAAATGATCCCCGTTAGGATGCGAGGCCATTTTTGGATCAATGATTGAAGAATGTATGGTTGGCCAGGAGCCAACCCTATTCGGCCGAGGTGCCCTTCCGTCAGGGGATCATCCAAAGGTCGCATTGTATCTGAGGTTAAAGGTAGAACAATGTAAGCAAAGTATATACAATTAGGATTCATAAGGCAAACGTGTCGCTGTAGAGGAAATAGGGATAGGGGAGGGTGGGGGAGAGATCCAAAAATGGAACACGACTTCACTTTTTTCCTTATGGGAGCCAACTATTACATAGAGCAGTGGGGCAGCCGGCCACTCCGACTCCCGAGGAGCCGTAATTCGTACGTCGGGGAGGATGGGGTGTAATGGGAGGGTAGACGGGGGAGGGGGGAAAATGGGGGAATTAGGAAGGATGTGCAGTTCTTGGTCCCGGTAGAGACCCAGCTTAGATATGATAAATTTACAGGGGGCTTATTAAATGAGAAGAGTGCTCCTGGGGGGAGGGGAGGCCGGCTACTCCCATCGCTACCAAGGAAGGGTTCAGAAATTAGAACAGATAGAACGTTAACATATGGATAATAACGGACACATTAACGGTGCCAAAACATTTAGAAAGGCTAGAATAGGACCACTGCCTGTATGGTCCAAGGTTGACAAGGTCGTCAAGGTGGTGATGCCTATTGCCCCTTCTATACAACCCATGTGAGCCTTTGAATGGCAAGAAATGGGTATTTTAACTAGTGGTCAGGTAGGTGCTCATCAAAACAAAGGGAGGAAGGCATATCAAAAAGAGCAAGGGGGAGTTATACTTCCCATCCTTTAGGTGAACATTTTGAGTCCGTCTGTGTAGATCTCAGCGGATTCCAGGGTGATCATCTCGTGGATTCGCATGAATGCGTTTATATGGCGGTTTAGCTGGAGATCCTTGTTTGCCCGCTTGTTGCGGCCGTTGGGTAGCTGTTGAAGGTGAAGGTCTTTCCGGAGTAGGGCTTTGATCCATGTCAGGGTTAAGTGAGTCATTGAGATAACGATCCGCTTCCTCGAGGGTATGGAACGTGAGGTGTTCTCCCGATTGCAGATGAACGTGTAGAATCGCAGGATATGCGAGTGTGAATTTAACTTGCTGGTCGTGTAAAGTTGTGCATATTGCAGAATAGGCTTTGCGTTGCTTCATTACTTCAATGGAGTAGTCTGCAAAAAGTAGCAGTTTCGCGCCATAGACCAGGAGTGAGCGAGATCTGCGAAATTTTTGCATAATCGCATTTTTGTCTGCATAATTCAGGTATTTAACTATAACGTGGCGAGGCTTGGCACGGTTTTCTACGAAGTGTCCTATTCGGTGCGCTCTTTCCACTGTGCATGGTGTTCGCAGACCGAGTTGTTCTGGTATTATTTTAGAACAGATCATGTGGAGTTGTGCATTGGGTATCGACTCCGGGAGTCCAATCACTCGTAAGTTGTTTCTTCGTGAGCGATTTTCTAAATCGTCCAGTTTTTCCCAAATGTCTTTGTGAGAGGTAGTGAGGCGTGCGAGTGTTGCTGCGGATGCAGCGGCCTCGTCTTCCAAAAGAGCAATCCGCTCCTCTGTCTGTGTGATTCTTTGGGTTTGAGTCCTCAGTTCCATGTGGAGTTGTTCTAGGCCTTTCTGTACTGCTGCGTCCACTGTGGCTGCTAAGGTAGGAGTGAGGAGGGCCACTACCGCCTGAGCTATACTGGCGGGAGCGGTCGGATCTGCATCCGAAGGGGTGGACGTCGAAGAATGTTCATTCGGGGAAAGTTCGTTCGGAGCTTGCGGAATGATCGTGGCCCCTGGAACGGCCGACATGGTGGTCGTGGTCACGGCCTTGTCTCCCGTCCCAGGAATCGCGGCGGCAAGTGCCCAGGTGTATGACCGCTCTACAAAGCGGTCCATATAGGTCTCCCCGGTCTATCAATGAAGAGGGGTGGTGTGCCTCGAGGTAGGGCCGATGTTTAGGGCAGATTTAGGGGAGCGGGTGGCGGGAGCTGTCTCTGCTCACCTCCTTCCCATTAGGCGCCGGAACCGGAAGTATAATTGTTTTTGAGTATCAGGTCAACCCTCCGTAAGAGGAGGGACCTTTTATAGATCAGTTTAGGGGTCACGTTGAGGGGGTATTGGTGAAGTGAATTAACTTTTGGGGATATGTACCCCCTATTAGCATGACTTATCGGTTTAATTTTGATATTTATTTCATCCATGTGCTATTTTGTACCTAGATTTGGAATGCTTTTTTATACTGATCATTTTTCCTTTATTATATGTATTTTATGTGTGAGATCAACTACTTTTAGATTCTATACTTTTCGTGCCTGTATGTCCACACAGGTGAATCAAAGTATCCCTATTAGATATGAGATATGCTGATTCCGGTTTTCCGGTAAGGTATCTGTTTGTGGATCCCCGTGGGGCATGCAGGAAAGAAAAGGAGGGTTTAGGGAAATCGTTAACATAATCTGTTGAGATTTTCTTTGATCCCACAATTTGATTTTAATTACTACACTGATGTTTAAAGTTTGGCAACCAAACCTTATTCAATATTAGTGAGGGGAGTTACTTTTATAAGAAGAATATGTATTGGACTCCTTGAAAATATTTCATAATGAGGCTTGGCTTGCTTGGTAGTATATAAGGTGACGAGTCAGCGCGTCACCCGTGCGCCTGGAAGACGTCACGCATGACGAAACATGTAGGGCGGAGCCACATGCTGACATCACCACACCTACACCCAGAAGGACGGGCAAATATAGTGCTGTTACGCTGGCTATCTGATTTTTGATGCAATTTTATTTCCTGCGTGTGTGAGTACCCATCTTTGCTTTTAATAAACCTAATCATATAAAATTACACTATTAGTACTCTCTTTCTTCATGCTTGGTGCTACCGGTGAGGTCGGATGCAAGTTCTTTTCATCATCCATCTGTGTCCAGTATTCCTACTCCCGGGAGAGTGAAATAGACCATTAATAGACCTTGCAGCGGGTTATGTCTGCCTGCCTGATTGACCCACTAGGAATAGTGAGTCCACATTTATCGGTAAGAGTACCCATGCCTTCTATCCCACGCGGTGTGCATGCTCCTTGGTGGCGGTCAATATGAGCTAAGCAACAGCGGAAGAGATTTATACACCTGTTTGAGAAACACATCTTCAATTGGAACAGTGCTGCTGTTTTTGTGTGCTCTTTCATCCTTTCATCACTTCTTGCACATTTCATTTTCACTAGTCACATTGGACTCATGATTGGCTTTTTAGCTGAAAGTTTATTTTCATTTTTTTAGACTATTAAGTTCTATTGGATTGGATGAACACTTAGATGGACAATGTGATCATCTTTTTCACGGTTTAAGCTCAACTGCCTTTATATTTTGTATCGCTTATCCTGTAGAATATCACACAGATTGTAGTTGCTGCTCCTTATTTCAGTTTATTTTATACTTTTTTACACTATAGCGTGATACTGTTTGAAAATTCTTTACTACTTTTGGTGTGACTTCAACATGACTTGCATTGACTTCTGTTAAAGAAGTCATATGCAAGCAGCGGTGAAGTTGCGCAGGGATGTCGGATTTGAAGTTGCAGCAGTGTGAACCCAAGCTTAAGGTGAAAAGCAGTCTATTGAGAAGCAGTTTTGTCACACACAAAAGTGTGTTGGGACTACAGAACATCTCCCCTCCTAATTCCCATAACTTAGATGTAAGGTGTTCTGTAGTCCACAGAAATTTACTGGGTAGAGCAGTTAGAACCATACCGGCCAGAGTGAGACGCACTTACTCCACACACCTGAAAGTTTGAAATGAGATTGGTGCTTGGAGCTCAATGCAAAGTTTTACCAAACAGTCCAATGGACATATGTATAAAGCTGTTTTCTTCACAAGTTAGTCCTTTCTTTATTTTATTCACCTCCTGATAGGATTAGGGTTAAGTGTCTACCTAGGAGGTTAAATGTTTCAATTGGAGTTTTTTGAAAACAGAACACATCATTAAAGTGGAGTTCCACTCAAAAGTGGAACTTCTGTTTTAAGACCTCCTCCCCAGCTCCTGATGGTGAAACTGAGCTTTTGTGGAGGGAGGGGGGGGTTTCGGATACCCGATTTTCACGGGCACTTCCGTTCTGGTCGCCTTAGGCGATCGAAAGTGGAAGGTCTCCTTTCCCCTCCCTCCCGAAGTCTTCTGGGACACAGGACAGATACTAGAAGACTTCGGGATCAATCACGGAGCGCAGCAACGCTCGCCTATGCGCAGTGCGCGCCCGGCCGTAAAGCCGCTAGCTGTCACAGCCAGGTGCCCACAGTAGCAATGACGGTGCCGTGGAGGGGAGGGGGAGAGATCCGAGGCTCCAGACAGCTCCATCCCTGGACCGGGAGACAGATAAGTGTCTGTTTATTAAAAGGCAGCAGCTACACTTTTTGTAGCTGCTGACTTTTAATAAACTTAGAAAACGGTGGAACTCCGCTTTTAGTGTGAATAGCATTGTTGTCACTTTCCAACCTATAAACAACTTTGTATTCCAACCTGTGCTGTTTTACAGCTGCCTCCCACCATCCTGCTGAGTCCTTTTCAGCCTTGCCACCTTATGCTAGTAGGAGGGATATAAAGCACAGGGACCTGCCATTACAAATGGGAAGATGTGGTGTGGACCTTGGACAATATGTATGTCCTGCAGAGAGCTCAGTGTGCTGATGTACAAGGAAGGTGATAGAGGAAAGCCCCTAACTGCTAAATGAAAATAAAGGCAGAGGGTGAGAGAACTTCCATGGTCCTACTACTGCTCATACACACCTCCTGGGACACACATGCATGCAACCTCTGGGAAGATACTTTTGCAAATATGTATTAATGCACTTAAGTTTTTTTTTTCTTTTTTTTGCAACAATGCATGAACAGATGTTGAGTGTGTAGTACTGGTTAAAGTGTTAATGGCACACTCTAGGGGGTAAAGTGCAATTCCAGGGTAGATTTAACTAAGCTTAAAACTGCTCCCACCCACCTTCTATCTCCTATACTAACTACCCTGTAGAAGAAAGATGCATATATTGTTCTTGCTTATTCTCAGAGTGCTCTGGTCCAGTCACAGAATCTCCTCCGTGGCCAGCTTCAGGGGAGAGGAGAGAGCGCTGATGGTTGGAATGCCTGGGCAGTGACGTCACCTATAGGCTTATTACGGGGCATGTGTTGACGGCTGTCTCTCCTCTTACCTGAAGCTGTCCGCTGAGAGTCAAGCACTTGTCCGAAGCGAAGAGCCCTAAGAATAGGCAAGTATAAGGCTTGATTCACATCTATGCATTTTGTTTCTGAGAGTTTTTGCTGTGCTTTCCATGTTTTTTTTAACTGCGATTTTGCCACGATTTGCATTTGGTTTTGGGTTTTTTATTACATTCACTGTATATATCTGGTTGCTAAGAAGCAGGCCAGGAAGCCGGAGGAAGAAGCAGAGGAAAAAAAAACAGAGGCAGAAGATGACCGAGGAAGAAGACATTTTTAATAAAGGACTTGTCAAAAATGGTCTCGTCTTTTGTCACACTACACTACATTTTTTTGTGAATGGGTAGGTGTACAATGTACCCCATACTCATTCACATGGGGGAGTGGGATCTGGGGGCCCCCTTGTTAGAGGGGGAATCCAGATTCTGATAAGCCCCCTGCCCGCAGACCCCCACAACCATCGGCCAAGGGTTGTGGGGAAGAGGCCCTTGTCCACATCAACATGGGGACAAGATGCTTTGGGGAGGGGGGGGGGGAGAGCTCCCAAGTGTTTTTTTACATCACATCACACTGTTTTCTGCTCTGGTAAAAACTGTTCAGGAAATAATTTTTACAGAAGAAGGAGCCAGTAGAAGACGGAGACAAAAAAAAAGGAGACGAAGAAGGAGGCCGAAGGACCGGACGAAGAATCGTTGGTCTATATATGTCACTTACATTATTTTTTGGGTTTTGGTTTACGTTTAGCACCGTTTTAGCGTCA
>BLSH010303276.1:105826-123193 GCA_018402905.1 Glandirana rugosa | reverse complement strand
CCCCACAACCACCGGCCAAGGGTTGTGGGGAAGAGGTCCTTGTCCACATCAACATGGGAACAAGGTGCTTTGGGGAGGGGGGAGAGCTCCCTCTGCCCTAAAGTATCCCCCCCATGTTGAGGGTATGCGGCTTGATATGGTTCTGGAGGGGGGAGGGCGCTCGCTCGTTCCCTCCCTTTCCTGACTTGCATGCTTGGATAAGGATATGGATTTTAAGGGGGACCCCACACCATTACAAAAAAAAAAATTGGCGTAGGGGTGGCCCCTCCAAGTCCATACCAGACCTGAAGGGCCTGGTATGAACCTGGGGGGGGGGGGGGGAGCCTCACAACTTTTTTTCCACAAATTTTTTTTGCCTTCGATTCTTTTTTTTTTTTTACATTCAGCTGTCTCATCGGTTTTTAAGGATGTGGCAGCCGGCCCGCTCCTTAGCAACCAGCTATATACAGTGAGTGTAAAGCCAAAACAAAACACGAATCACAAAACGCAAACCACTGTAAAAACGCAGTACTTGCGTTTGGGATGTGATTCCATTAAAGTCTATTACATGCAAAACGTTGCAGGGAAAAAGTCCCTGACCCTTTCCAAAGATGCAGAGGCACAAAAATGCATTGATGTGAACGTGCTCCATAGGAACCCAGGTTAAAAATAATGTCCTGCGTTTCTGAAAAGAGCATGAAAATACACATTAGTGTGAATGGAGCCTTAGCATCTTCCTCCTACAGGGTATCACATACGTGTGAACCCAGCCTAAATGTTGGAGGGTAGTTGGGTGTTAAGGGCTCATGCTATGGGATTAGTTAATTGTTAAATCACAAAATGGTTCAGTGTTAGCGATTGCTTTAGTGTAGGAGATAAAACACTGGCTACCTACACTATTCACAATAGTGTTAGGTACAGGGAGCCATGTGCCAATGTACCAATGTCAGACATTGGAACACATGCAAGTGTGTTGGACATGCAAGAGATGTACCCTTCAGTTCTGCAATATTTAAAATGGATGAACTCCGGACTGTTTTTAAAGAGTAGTTCCACTTTTGTTGAGAAAAACAATCCCCTCTGGATGGTCTATGTACATTGCAAAGATTTTAACACTCTTAACAGCAGTCCTACCTGTTTTTGTTCTTATGTCCTTGGAATACGGATTCCTGAATGTGAGTGTCTGTGTTCAGTCTAATCAGTCTAAACAGTTTAAAAGAAAGCTAGTATGGCATCCTACATTTTAAAATCATTTCCAAGGACTTCTTGCTACCGAACTGGAGAAACTATATTTGTAATACAGTGTGATTACAGACCCCATATTAGGGTTTGTTTCCACAAACCACATGAAATGATTATTTATGGACAGTTGGCCCCAATTATAGAAAATATGAAACAAAGGACAATCTATAACCATTGATTAGGCAATTGTCTATGCTGCCTTTCCTGAAAGACCATGAATGGTTTATTTCTTTTTTTTGTTTTATATTCATGATGAAAAAGTTATTTTTTGAGGGGTGTGGCATGAGCATGGCGAAGCTGGCTGCGTGCATGCAGAGCTTGGGCAATAAACTCTGGAAATACTGTGTTCTTAACACCCCACCATATCCTTTTACCATTTCATTATGGGGTGCAGGGCAGGTGGTCTTGCCACGCACCTCATACTCAAAACTGATCTCCTAGCGAGGAATTCTGGGTTTTTTTAGTTTTGGAGGCCAACTTCTCAGCTGCAAGGCTTAAGCAGGCTCAAGGAGCATGCTCTCCTGAACCCAGCACACCAGGCTCTTGCTCAATTTCCAGTCCTGCCCTGCTTTGGAATGTACCCAAGCCAGAGGTGTAACTAGAACCTTCAGGGCCCACGGTGCAAGTAGTAATGAAGGCCAGGGCCCTTCCCTCTTCCCAATGACTCTGGGGCCCTTTACTCCCGTCGCGGGGCCCTTTATTATGGTCTCACGGTGGGACCCTTTCACAAGTTCTGCCCCGGACCACCTTTCTGCCATCTTCGGGCCTCCCCACAGTGGTGAAATTCATGAGTGCAAGTGTGACCTTTACAATCCCGATAGTTCCCTCACTGGTGTCAGTTTTTAATTTTTGTTATTTAAATTTTATTAATTTTACAATTTCATTTTATTTTTACAATTTTATTTTTTATTATTTAAAAAAAAAAAATTTAGGAGCCCTGCTGCGGGGCTTTGATGAGATATCAGGGGTCTAAACAAACCTCAGCCCTCAATCTCCATCTGTGTAGCCTCAGCTGCACAGAATGAATGGACAAGAATAGTTGTGTACCGAGCCTCCCAGAACAGCAGCTGGCACGAGAGAAAGGGGGGGGGAAGATGGCAGCGCTGGGGGGGGGGGGGGTGCCCACACAGACCCAGGAACAGCAGAAAAGTGAACTGGATAGAAGGGGCGGTGGGAGCATGAAGAGGAACCAATCTATTCCATTATGAGGAAAATGGAGGACATTGTTTCCTCTAAATGCCGCCCCCTCCTAACCAGGTATACAGGGGAGACACACGGGCCCCCTAGAGCATAGGGACCGGTTGCAACTGCAACCCCTGTAGTTAAGCCCCTGACCCAAGCATTACCACCCTGGTTTAAATAGAGAGATACAGCCAGTCATTTGGGTCCAGCTGCAGACCTCAGATTCATTCTTTAAGTCCACACTACAACCACTGAATTAGCAAAATGATGGTCCATCCTATCTGGCACAACAAAGGCTCTAAAGAGGTGCCTGAGTGACCAGGAATCCCTCAACCACACCTTATTTCTGCTTCATAATGATGTAAACATCAGGAACATTTTAAACAATATTTGGATTTTGGGGTTGCCTGTCCATCCAGCACATTTTTAGTAATCTTTTGTGCACTTCTTATGTGGTGGACCTGGAGACAGATCAGGTTCACAAAATCTTAGGCCCTAAAAGCTCTGACCCTGCTGAACTGTGGAATTCAATATGCCTGATCCACTTTTTTCACACAAAAGAGGATATTATGAGAAAAGTCAGGGAACTGGACCTTATTGACTTTGATGCATAGATCACTTTTCTCCCTGGGGTCTACAAACACACCCCAGACTAAGGGAGAGTACTGAAGCCCCTTCTCACCCTCATGAGGAAGCATACGATTTCATAGAGATGGAGCTTTCCTTTCCATCTGAAGATCACAAAGAATGGCAGATCACACAATCTCTGGCACCCAGGAGGAATTTCCTAAACTACTGAAGAACCTGAGGCTTCCTACTATGCCTCTCACCTACACTATTCTCAGTGGACTCAGATGACAGCTGGAGTGGTATTTCTCCATTCATGTCCAGAAAACCATCACCTGATCTGTAACCCTGGGGTCCTGCCAGAAGCAGCCAGGATCCCAACTTCTTCCTCGCCCCACCCAACATCTCTCCTTCTTCCCTGTGTGGAGGGACACTCCTGCAAGTAATCCTCTATTTGGTACCATATTACTTAAAACTGCAGCCCCCAAAGGGACCTACCTCATCATCTTTCTCCCCTATCCCCCTAGATATTTGATATGGTTGTTTTAGGACATGCAAATCTGATACCAGGGAAAAAAGAGCCTCTGTAACATTTCTTTTGGGACTTGCTTAAGAAAACTATCCATGAATTGTTAGGAGGGTTTAATTGTGCTATGGAATTGGGAGCTGGGTGGTGGGATCAAAACAGTGACAGCTCTTACACTTACTTCTATGTTAATGGAAATGCAGGGCTATGACACAAGAAGGAAGCCCCTGAGATCCTATTTTCCCCCTCCATTAGAAGCTCACTCATAGGTCATCACTCCAGACCCTTAGGGTCTTTCACCTTCTGAAATAACCTATGTTAGTTATCCACTTCAAAAAAGTTATACTGTATGTTCATAACCATCTATTCAGTTCTCCCACAACCATCTACCCCCAGTTAGGTTGGACAGACCTCTCTCTGGGACCTAGAATTGTACTACTTGACATTTCTTGGGAACTAGGTTAGATCCTAATTCAAAGAGAGTTATACCTCTTGCCTTTCTCCCTTCCTCCCCTATACTTCTTCCTACCTTCTCTTTCCTATACCCCTCTTATCTCTATCCCTTCTTCTCTTACCATCTACCCCTCTCAGCCCCCTTCCACACTTTCCTCCATTTTCCATTCATTGTTTCACCTTCTCAAGGCTACTATCAAGGTTTCTCCCACAAACTTTAAATTGTGCTCTTACATTGCTAAGTGACTCACTCTTACATGCCATAACAAATACTACTCCAGGGGGTACCATTGCACCAACCCAATCCAACCCAGAAGGCTAAAGGAGTATCAATAGCCATACAAAAACACCTTTTCATTCACCTCCTTAACCACGAAATTATCTTGGATGGAGATACATTTTCCTTAAGCTCACCCTTTGGAACACAACCTACATTGTAGTAAATTTCTATTTAGCCAATCAAAACCAAATAACTCTTTAAAGCCATTTACAGTTTTTGCAAGAGTTCTCTGCATGTGCTGTTTTGTTAGACAGAGATTGCATCTTTTCGTTTAAATCCATGTATTTAGATACTTCCTCCAACAGAACAGAAAACCGGAGTTAGACTAAGGTGGAGATATATAAACATCACCTATATACAGTAGGATAGAAGCACATAAGGATTTTCTACAAACGCACATGACTGGTGACTTTCTATCACCTACACCCTTATATAGGAATGTGACAAAGCCCAGTGCCTTGAGATGTACATTATCCCTCAGGAGCCCATGTTATTCTCCACTGTGTAATAACCACCCGCTCTCTACAACAAAATTTGTTATATGGAAACAACCCTGATACCTCAAGCTACTGTGTACCTACTGCCACCTGAAAAGACTAAGCAGTAGGGTGTTGGTCTTAAATGCCAACATGACTACAGAACTTCAGAAATATTAGGGGAAGCAAAAAAAAACACTAGAACAAGCCTCTAAATGCTAATGCAAGCCTCCTTTATCTGCTAATTGGGGCCCATACATACTTAATTGTACATGCAAGTATTTATTTGCACCTGCAACCACTTCCACCTCACGTATTGCAATCATAGCTGAAGATGAGGAAGCGCTGCTGCTGTTTGTCAGAGCCTTCTGTGAATCGTCAGAGGAGGCACACAACAACGTTGCTTCACCTATGCACTGCCTTTACCAGCCACGGCTTTTAGCACCACTTGCATACTTGAAAGAAACACGCAGGACTAGTTGGATCTGAACCGATTACCCCAGTGCTGTTAGGCAGAAGTGCCAACCACCAAGCCACTGTGCTGTCCACGCAAAATATGGTTATAACCCTGTACCCACATTTCTTGTAGCACAAGGACACACACTACACAAATGCAGCAATATAAACGATCATACCATCTACATCTGAAGTCCTGGAAGAGGTACAACATTACATTACAGTATAGACACCACCCAAAATGCATAAGTACAACACATACCATGCAAACTAGTTATAAATGTAAATTTGCTTCCACACTAAGTGAATCAAAGCAAGGACAAGACATTCTATAAAATGTCTTAAAACATTGGAGAAATTAAGTTTCTATCCATGTGCAAGGAAGCTCTGATGCAGAAACCACTGTGGTACAAAATAGATACTAGCAGTGCTCAAGTAAAGCACATGTAAAAAGATGTAGTGTTAATTGCTATAGCATTACAATAGTGCTGCAGAGCAAGCCCAGGACATCCTGTATAGGTTATAAATAGATGACCCATTCATTACAAGGAAGTCCTGTAGAGGTCTAAAACTGTGGCCTAGAATGGATGACACAAAAAGTGCACAAGAACCACGCATGTTATGTCGGTCCTGGTGTTAAAATACTAATTGGCCACACAACTCTGCAAAACAAGTGTTAACACTGCGGAATGGGATGGACATCAGAAGTACCTGAGTACAACACATATCCTGCCAAGAGGCATTACACAAATGTATTAAACTTATGCAATCAGAACATACATATAGACAGAGGTTAATATTGTGGTAAAAGGTATACCATCACAATAAATGTAAAAGGCAAAGCCTTGTAAAGAGTAAAAGTTAAATATTTTCAGCTCACACATAAAAGCTATGCAGGAGACCCCTGCTGCTGCCCCATTGGAGACAAAAGCCTCTTCTGCTGCCTTAGATACAACAGTTTATTCAGAGAAACATCCAAACTTTAGAGTACCTCTAGAGGTTACAGGTGGCAGAAAGCAGGGGTAAAATACAGCAGCCGGATGCATTAATACAACCCTGGACCTTCCCTGGCAAAAATCTAAGCAAAATGGCCCATACACACGGTGCAACTGTCGTACAACAACGGTCATACAACAGCTTGTTGTACGATAATCTGACCGTTAGTACGTGTGATTACAACAGCCGAAGTTCGACAGTCATACAACAGATGTTGGCTGAGCAAACTAGAAAACTTTTGTTGGCCAACAAGCCGTTGTATGACTGTTGACTCGTGTGTATAGAAGTTGGGCCAACAAAAGTTGAAAGTGCAAACGCATGCTCTGAATCCAGGAAGTGCTCGGTCGTGTAAACCTGTGTTCCTAATTCAGAAATCACATTCACCTAAACTTCCTCATTATACGCTCGTAACACGTCACTACGTTCGGCTTTGTTGGCCGATTAATTGACTCATGTCAGTGCAGTAGACACAACCGCCAACAGCCGATTGTTGAACGTGCGGTCGTACAACAGTTGCACCGCGTGTATGAGGCATAAGAGTCTCATGCAAACACAATGTGGCTCCACCTACAAAACTAGTAACACAAAATGTTTACCACACATTAGGCCAAATATGCAAAGTACAAAATAAAATCTTAGGCCCAAAAAGGCAGACTTGTGTCAAGGCTGTAAAATTTACCCAGAGACAGACCTCTATCAAAGAGAATGTGCATTGCAAAAATAAGCCCCATATAACCAGTTAGGTTTGTATGGCCAGATCCCAAGTGAGTGAGGACAAAGTATAACAGGTGACCAGTTCTCCATCAAGAGCTGAGGAGTTTACAATTCATCCTCTCCAGCTCGGCAAGCCACACACAACGAGCTACTGGCAGTCGAGGTTACATGACCTTGATATATAGCCGCCCCTCTGGATGGATTCCAGTATGGCGAACAGCGTAGACACGTGTATATCTTTTGAGCACATGTGAGTTTTATTCCATGGCTTGTTTGACCAGACTTTTCGCTTCTTAATCTTTCTGATCCACTTCTTTGAATCCATTTACACTGACCTTTTGTTACTACTCTATTCAGGAGCTCTTTCTGGTAGGAGACTGTACCTCCATTGTCCATGCCCGTTTATACACAGCGGCCATCTCGGACAGGCAATTTCCATTGCTTATTTAATATGGCAAATTGTGAATCTAGTTGCTAAAAAAATGTTTTTTGTTGACCATCAATAATACATTTCATATGTACATTTATTTAGGTGTGTGGGGTGCTAAGGGACAGAGCCCCCCGCTCCTTATGCCGCATATTTGGGGATTATCCTAAATGGGTAAGGTGTAACACATACCTGTAAGACATATATGTACTCTTGTGGCTCTGAAGCTTCCATGGAGTCTCCTATATTATATCTATATTATTCTTACACGTTTTTTTTTTTTCTGATATCAGGTCTATTTATGTTCCCCTTTAGACTGCCCTTTTCATATGCTATTAGACAAGAACATCTACATCATATATATTTAATTTGCTGTGCCTCTTCCCTTCCCCGGACTGGGATCCTGGACCCTCTGTGGGACATGCCGCCTTTCTCGCTCTAGATAGCGGTCTATGGTCCAAGGATGACTTTTTGATTTTGTCCACAAAATATTTGTGCCAATTTTTAAAGCTATCACTTCTATTTGACAAATTCCTCCTAAAGGTGAGTAGGCACCCATATTGTCTGTGCTCCAACAGCAATATATATCTATATAAATGCTAATTGTTATATATCATTTCAGTTCATACTTTGAGCTATCTGTATGTTGTCTTTGAAATACCTCTGAAGAAGGAACGCATCCAAAATGCATTAGGTGTAATTGACGTCTGCTTGGATAGTTCTACTGTTTTTGTATGACTTCTAACACTGATGTCACTCTAAAGAGATTTATGACATTTTGTACAAATAAAATCTCTTTTAATATATTGTATGTGTAACCACTTTGTGCCTAAAAAGTCCCAAACCATTGAGGGAGTACCCCTTTTTCTCTTCTGTGGAAGATAGGGAGAGTCCAACAGTGCACTGTCACCTTAAGCCCAACACTCAGCCAGGTGACAATACAGGCTAGGTAGCAAACACAAGTGAAAGTAGGTACATTAACTTCCATCTTACCTGTGTTCTGCTGGTGCCAGGGCCGCCTGTATCCACCTGAGCTGTAGTCTGCATTGAAGGATCGAAAATGCAGTATTAGCTTCTCCACCTGTAGCACCCCGAGAACCCGTGCTTGAAGGAAATGCTGTTAAAGGCACCAGCTTGCCCTTCCACCTTTTACTGCCCCGACAATAAGGCTTAGAACTAGAGCCTCCGGTGCCTGGAAATTACTTTTCCCCTACCGGGATTAATGCCCCTGCATCATCTGGTCAAACAGGAACACAGACAGGCCACAAACCCAGTGCAGCTACTGTGCAAGCCCCGCCAAAAAGTGCCCTACAGTACAGACGTTGCACGCACCAAGACACCTGGACTGGGAACTCACGCTGGCTATGCCAGTCCCTGTCAAGGGGGTATGCCACTTCCAGACATGGCCTTCTGTAGGCACAGAAGGAGAAAGGAAACCAAGCTACCTTCTTCCCATACTAAGGATTGGTCTTGGAGGGCAATTTTGCAGAAAAAAAAACTACCAGCTGCTCCCACTGGAGCCAGGTAGGTAAAGGCGAGAGTGTAAGAAAAGGATAGCCAGAAAAATAGGCATCCTTCACCCAGGTTCCAGGTGATGCGTCTCCCCCGACCGGAGGAAACACAAAAACTGACCAGTTCAACAGAGGGACTTCCTTTTAAAGTGTACTTGGTGATGCGTTTCCTGTTCCTGAAGGAGGAGGTGCTAGGTCTCATGGGCAATCCTGGAAGATGAATTGGGAAATAATATTTCTTACGGCCACGCTGTCAAGAAATAACTTTTTCACTATCAACTAGTAGATATCTGGCAGATTATGTATCCCCAAGAAGAAATGACACCTTCTACTCCGCTACACACCATATCGTTGTCATATAGTTGTATAGACTACTTCACTAGCCATAATGTTCTTGATTGGAACCCCATAGTAGAATTAGGATCTTGGGTGTAGCCTGACCATTCTCCAATTAGGCTACTTTCACACTGAGGCGCTGGCAAAACAGCGCTAAAGCGCCGGTCCGACACTAGCGGGCTGGTTTTTGACCGCTTGCCGACCGCTGATCAGCAATTGACGGCGACAGAGTGGCTCTATTGCGCAAATCACCGTCATACGACGGCGGCTGCGGGATCGAGCCTAGTGAGCACGCGCGCGCCGCCGGAGGCGCGCGCTCACTGTGTTCGGGGAGGGCCAGGGAGCGGGTGCGGCGGCTTCGATCTCCCCTGGCCACCCGCGATGCCCCCCCCCCCCGGAGTGAAAGAACGGAGGTCCGTGTAGGTAAACACGGACCTCCGTTCTGTGAGGGGGGAAGGGCTGTGATCACAGCCTTCCTGTACATGGAGGCTGTGACCACTTCCCTTCCCCAGCTAGGGCAGTCCCCATACAGTTAGAACACGCCCAGGGAACATAGTTAACCCTTAGAGCGCCCCCTGCAGGTTAACCCCTTCGCTGCCAATGACATTTACACGGTAATCAGTGCATTTTTATAGCACTGATCGCTGTATAAATGCCAATGGTCCCAAAAAAGTGTCAAAATGTTCCGACATGTCCGCTGAAATATCGCAGTACTGCTAAAAATTGCAGACCGCCGTCATTATTAGTAAAAAATAAAAAATAAAAAAAAACCCCAGAAATGAATTCTCATCATCCGTAAACGCGACCACTTTTGCGCAAACCAATCAATAAACGCCGATTGCGATTTTTTTTATCACAAATATGAGGAAGAATATAAATCGGCCGAAAACGGTGAAAAAAATTTTTTTTTATATTTTTTGGGGGATTTGTATTTTAGCAAAAAGTAAGAAATTTGGGTTTTTTTGCAAAATTGTCGCTCTTTTGTTTCTAGCGGCGATCAGAAATGACGCAGCGGTGATCAAATACCACCAAAAGAAAGCTCTGTTTGTGGGAAAAAAAGGACGCAAATTTCGTTTGGGTACAACGTCGCACGACCGCGCAATTTTCAGTTAAAGCGACGCAGTGCCGAATCGCAAAAAGGGCTCCGGTCCTAAAGCTGGAAATCCTTCCGGGGCTGAAGTGGTTAAAGGTCACAACGGGACCTTTTAAAAAAAAAACACAAAATAAACCTGTGCTGCAGCACTTCCGAATCGCTTTTCAGGCACTTTGAAAGTGCTGCCCATTCATTGCAATGGGCAGGGACGTTTTGGGAGTGCTGTATACGGTGCTCCCAACTTGCCCAAAGATGCTGCTTGCAGGACTTTTTTTCCCGTCCCGCAAGCGCACCGCCCAAGTGTGAAAGCACTCACTTCACTGAATGGGAGACAGTTTTCAGGCGCTCTACAGAGCTTGGAACACATCCTTCAGTTCTGCAAAATTTAAAATGGATGAACTCCGGACTTTGTTTTTAAAGAGTAGTTCCACTTTTGTTGAGAAAAAACAATCCCCTCTGGATGGTCTATGTACATTGCAAAGATTTTAACACTCTTAGCAGCAGAGTTCTACCTGTTTCTGTTCTTATGTCCTTGGAATACGAATTCCTGAATGCGAGTGTCTGTGTTCAGTCTAATCAGTCTAAACAGTTTAAAAGAAAGCTAGTATGGCATCCTACATTTTAAAATTTCCAATTTCCAAGGACTTCTTGCTACCGAACTAGAGAAACTACATTTGTAATACCGTCTACACTGTGTGATTATAGACCCCACATTAGGGTTTGTTTCCACAAACCACATGAAATGGTGGACCATTCTCCAATTAGGCTACTTTCATACAAAGTCGCTGGCAAAACAGCGCTAAAGGACTGGTCGTTTTACCGGCACTTTAGCAGCGTTTTACCAGCGATTTTACAATGCTTCTCGGGCACTAGTGGGCTGGTTTTTAAAGGTCACATGACAAGGGGACTTTTAAAAAAAAACAAAACATAAAAAGACCCATGTTGAAGTGCTTTTCAGGCGCTTTGGAATGCTGTGCTGTTACAGCGCTCCCAACAACCCCCCCCCCCCAAAAGATTCTGCTTGCAGGCCTTTTTTTCCCATCCTGCAAGCGCACCGCCTGAGTGTGAAAGCACTCACTTCAATGAATGGGTGGCAGTTTTCAGGCGCTATTCTTAGCACTAAAACGCCTGAAAAATGCCTTAACGTGAAAGGAGTGGAGTTTATTTACTAAAGGCAAATAGGCTGTTTATATTGTGTGAAAGGAAGGAGTGGCACTCACTCATTGATAAATTTAAATGCCATAATCAATTAACCGTGATTTACAAAGTAATTAATTTGTGTTCATAACAATGATATCTATCACTTTAAATCATATAGAAATTATTATGAACAATCAAAAGATGTGAATTGTGAATCATTAAATCATATAAATGTTGTTATTTGACTAAAAAATAGTAAAGAAAAAAGTCCATCCACCAAAGTGCAAAAAAGAAGAAGGGTTTCCAATTCTCTTCATAAAGTCCTCTTTTTTTTCTAAATCAAAAGCCGTGCTCCACCACAAAATGTGCTTAAACAATTGCGCACTCACCATAAATAAGATATAATAAAGCCTTTAAGAATAAACTCTTTCGCAAGTATAAATGCTCCTTGGCTCACAATAAAGCCGTCATAAAGCCTCCATTGATTCCTTCTTCACTCTCAGTATACACCTCAGACACCTCTACACTCGATTCATTTAGGCTCAGATTATGCTCAAAAGAAAAGCATTGGACATATCATCTCGCAACGAGTATTTATTAAAAAGCGTTCCAAATACAAGAATAAAACCACTCACATTTCCATGTGCTGACTGCCAGCACCAGCTTGTGCAGCATGTCGTTTTTAGGGTGGCGAGTTGCGCCGGCTCTCAGCGTGCATTCCACCGCTCAGAACATTCCTGCCCGTTTGGTTCTGAGTGGTGGCACGCACGCTGAGGTGCCTCAGAGTTTCGTAAATGAGTTGAAGCTCTGCTGACTTCCATCATCCAATCGTGCAAGCAAAAATGCGGTTCTCGCTCTTTTTTTTATTTGCATATGATTAGGTATCCTTTACCCTGTAGGAGCTGCTGTTTGAGATCGGTCCTTTGATGCTTGCCTCGACCTTTCGTTAGACCCTAGTTAATAAAAGTGCTTTTTCAGAAGGTCAAAGGCATCTTCATCCCTGGAAAATATATTACACAAATCTAAAAAAATTGGATTTTTATGGTGCCAACATATGCAAAAACAGCGTTCTGTTTTATATACAAAAACTTTTATTGTATCATATAAAGAGTAAAATATATAAAAAGGAGTTTTAAGAAAAAACAATCCATCACCTGTGGTTTTTTACCACCATTGGAATACAATTGAATGTTGCACTTTGGATATTATCTCATTGCCTGTATGTTCAACATGTTTCGCAATTCTTTACTTCATCAGGAACTTTTTATAGGCGTAGATAAGTTCTAAATAGACAACAAATATACTGATTATACATCAAATATACTGATTTTACAGCTGTATCGACATAATACAGTGCATAATTACAAAATATTATTGTATTTAAGTTGTACCACAGAAAACCATGTGTTCCTAGAACCTCATAAAGTTACTTTTTTGCTTTTTTACCTGTTCAACAATCAAAAAGACATTCCTATTGAGAGGATTAGGCGCCAAATCCAATTCCGGGAGAACGACGTCCCACAAAAATCAGACTGCAGAGTAGAACAATATTGCAACAATAAGTAATCCCAATTGAATTAGATACTTTGGTATTTGGTATCTGTTTATTCCAAATCATCTTTACAGGTTCCTTCTACTCAGAAAAATCAACCGTCTCAGGTATCGCACAAACGGAAAAGAGATGCAGTGGGGGCTCGTTCCTCTGCATCCAAACGCACAAATTCTACTCGCTCACGATTTCAGTCATGTACTTCGCACTCTTCCACTTCCGAATCGTCTATTATTCGTTCTCACTCTGAATCACACCCGATTGGCACTGTACCTGTACCTTTGTCCACACCTTCTGAAACTAAGGTAAGTGCACCTCTCACAAATTCACAATCGGGGGACTTACGTCCAGCACCCATCTTCACTCGCAACTTGGCTACGGACCCAAAAAGGAGTGGCCCAAATGAGGGAGCTATTCCGAAAGACAAAACCAAGAAATAAGAGATTCTTCTGACTCTTGAGTCTTTTGGCTTTGAAGTAGTTAATCTATCCAGCCATAAGTTAACAACCCAAACTGAGGTTCTGGGCCTGGGCCTCTCCTTTTGTCCAACGGGAGCCGATTCCTTTGATTTAATAAAAGATATTCATTTATTTGCCCGCAAATTAATGTTTAAGATCATACACGATAAAAATTCGAAATCAGCGAATTCATTATCTAAACCCCCTATGGCAGGGCTTTTCTATCAATGATATAAAGGCCTTGGAAGATTTGATGGAACTTTGGGAGGAGGGAGGTAGTGAGGACTCCTCTCCGCTCTCCTCGGACATGCCAACTTCTTCGGAAGCTTCCGAGGGGACCCGAGACGACTCCTCCACCTTCCCCCCTCTAAAATCCTTCAAACCCAAATCTAAATCCTTCCCACTACTTCAGGGCAACCCCAATATTTGGGCATTTACCCAACAAGTAGTTCGAGAGATTGAAGCTGCGAATTGGCATCTTCCAATGCCGGCAAATATTTCTCAAATCCACCTAGAAGCCTTAACACCTCTGACTCAGAATCCCCAATTAGTCATAAAGCCTGCCGACAAGGGCGGCAACATAGTGCTAATGGACTCAGATCAATATGAAGCCATGGTCTCTCAAATTTTAAAAAATAGGGATTGGTATAAACGGATCACAAAACCCTTTGTCGAAACAACGTACAACAAATACCATAATCTAATTGCCTGAGCTTATAATGAGGGTGTTATAAACAAGTCAACTTGGGAGTTCTTGCGAGTAGTCAACCCAAGAACCCCCACTTTGTATGCTTTGCCGAAGATACACAAAAATTTGCAAAAACCTCCAGGAAGACCCATTGTCTCTGGCAATGGTTGTCTAATTGAACATGCCAGTGAAATGATTGATAGTTACATACGTCCACATGTGCTAACATTACACTCATATCTACAGGATACTTCGGATCTCCTTCGAGCTCTGGATGGCATTTTCATCCCTAAGGATGCTTGGCTTGTGACGATTGATGTTGAGGCCCTCTACAGCTCTATTCCCCATTCCCTTGGGGTTCGGGCTGTGGAGGGCTTCATATCTCAACGAGATACCACAGCTGAGACCTATAACAAATTCATTTTGGAACTATTAGAATTCCTTCTAACTCACAATATATTTTTGTTTCAGGAATCCCACTACCTCCAGATACAGGGGGTGGCTATGGGGACCAAATGTACCCCCTCCTATGCCAACCTGTATCTGGGGGAGTGGGAGGAGGGTGTTGTTTTCAATTAATCCAATGCATGTTTCAGTGAAAAAATTCTCCTCTGGCAAAGGTTCATTGACGACATTATCGTAATATGGACCGGAACCAGAGAGGAATTGGATATCTTTATGGAGTCATTGAAGGTAAATAGGTTCAATCTAAGCTTTACATATCAATGCCATCAACAGCGCATTGATTTCTTGGATATTGGAATTTTTGTTGATGATCAGAGTTTGGGATCGACTTTGTTCCGTAAACCATCAGCTGGGAACACATTATTGCACGCTTCCAGCTCTCACCCTTCTTCATTAGTGACCAGTATACCTTACAGTCAATACTTAAGAGTAAGACGAAACTGTACGGACCCGGCCAATTTTGAGTTAGAGGCTAGATCACTGCAGACCCGTCTTTTACAACGGGGCTATAGCAAATCTTGCCTCAAAAAAGCCTATCATCGTGCCAAAACCCATGATAGGGATACCTTGATCCATTCCATAAAAAACAAAAATGTGACCTCAAAAAATACTACCACCACCACCAGATTAATCATTAAATATTCAGCACATCATCACAAAATTAGACATATAGTAAAAAAATATTGGCATCTGTTGACAGCCGATGAAACAATCTCCAAATACATTAACCCGTACCCGGAAATTACCTTCAAACGTTCACGATCTTTGAAGGACAACCTTGTCCATAGCCATTATATAAAGGGGAGAGATGACGGGAGGAAGCAATTTGGCATTGAACCATGTGGCAATTTCTGTAGATATGTGACCCCCACTCGGGTCATCTATCTCCCGAATGGCAAGGAATGGAAACCATCTTTCTTCGTTAATTGTCGAACGATGGGCATCATTTATTTGATGCAGTGTGACTGCGGTGCCTATTAGGTCGGTAAAACGAAAAGACCATTTTTTCATCGTATCCGTGATCATATTTCTCTGATAAAGAAAAAATGAATGGAAACTGCAATCAGTAGACACAGTGGTCTACACCATGGCTTTGATCTGTCCTTTATGCGCTTTTTAGCCCTTGATCATATTCCCCCCCACATTAGAGGAGGTGACTGGGACAAGCATCTATTGCAAAGAGAGGCAAGATGGATTTTTCAACTATCTGCAACAAAATACCCAGGCCTCAATGAGGCCATGAGCTTTAAACCTTTTCTATAATACAAGTTTGTATATGCAAATGGATATATATTGGTACCAACATTCTAATTGATTTGCGGATAGTTTGAGATCTCCTCTCCCCCTCTTTTCCTTCAAGCCCCAGCACCTCCCCGCTACCTGTGACATCTTAGCAGTTAATGCCCTTTGACTTACCTACCAAATTGTAGTACCAATGATCAATGTTTTTTCTTCTTCTGTCATTTTCTCTTTTGTTAAAATGATGAGGCATGTTTGTTATGTATGTACTTGTACTTAAAACCATGTGCTGATTCTGAACCTTGTTTGTACTGAATCCTTAGATTTAATCCAATTATACTCTTGACTTTCTCTCCCCTGCTGGGGATTATTGGTGTCTCGTCCGGTTCTTGGAGAATCTGGTCCCCAATTCATCATGGGCTTTACGGACTGGGGGGACACCGTGGATCCGGATCAGGGCCCCCGGCTATCTCCAGGCCGGTGATCCTGCTCCGGTGTCCGCCCGAATCATTTACCCCTAGTTTTTTCATCTTTCCCTCAATCTCTTATTGCCTATGGACCCTTGATCCCAGGCTCCATTGCAATTTGCCCTCTTCTGCATTAGGTGGCAGTTTTCCTGGGCTGGATCCTGATGGAATCTTCCCCGTTTCCTGCCCGGATGCCCCCTGTTAGCTCTATGGATCTTCCCTTTTCAGGGATTTTCCAAAATGGCGATTGAGGATGTTCGAATGACGCTCGCGCATGCGCGATTGGGTAAAACTGTCTGTAATCAGACGGCGGTGACGTCAGACGCCGCCAGATTGGAGGATGAACGCCGGTTTAAAAGAAGCCTGACATGGCAATGCCATACACAGACTTATCTTCAACACATGCCGTATCTTTGGGAGACCGCCTCAAGCTCTGGACTTGCTATTTTGGTATGTTTAAAAACGTTTCTATCGCCATTGGGACTTGGTCCCAGCAATAATATATATATATCTTTTGTATTGAATAGTTAGCATGTCGGGTGATTCAAGGAACGGGGTTTCAATACCCCGCCTTTGGTCACTCTGTATAATGAAAGTGATGTTTATTACGTTTATTTCCTTTCCCCTTTCTAGCACAATCATCTGCTTCACCATTGGTGATTTAGATTATTGAAGCACAGCATGGGTCTGGTCTGTGATAGTCTGACCTTCTTGACCAGTGTATAGATGGTCTTTTTCTGGAGCAATTATGTGCCTTGATTTTTGAAACCAAGATATCCATAAAACAGGTATTTTCAAATGCTCATGTCAAAATAATTCATACTTTGCTCTATGACTGCCTTTTTAGTCTTGGCTTGTTTAATGTCTCTCCCCATTGCTATTGCATATGATCAATTCCCATTTATATTATTGGAGACACCTGTTATTGGGAGGTTTGGGTCTTAATTAAAAAGACTCCATCTCCATACCATCCTTGCTGTTTTCTCACTTGGATGGATAATTTATTAATTTAAAATACCAAAGTATCTAATTCAATTGGGATTACTTATTGTTGCAATATTGTTCTACTCTGCAGTCTGATTTTTGTGGGACGTCGTTCTCCCGGAATTGGATTTGGCGCCTA
>BLSH010303276.1:81630-105816 GCA_018402905.1 Glandirana rugosa | reverse complement strand
ATATTATTGTATTTAAGTTGTACCACAGAAAACCATGTGTTCCTAGAACCTCATAAAGTTACTTTTTTGCTTTTTTACCTGTTCAACAATCAAAAAGACATTCCTATTGAGAGGATTAGGCGCCAAATCCAATTCCGGGAGAACGACGTCCCACAAAAATCAGACTGCAGAGTAGAACAATATTGCAACAATAAGTAATCCCAATTGAATTAGATACTTTGGTATTTGGTATCTGTTTATTCCAAATCATCTTTACAGGTTCCTTCTACTCAGAAAAATCAACCGTCTCAGGTATCGCACAAACGGAAAAGAGATGCAGTGGGGGCTCGTTCCTCTGCATCCAAACGCACAAATTCTACTCGCTCACGATTTCAGTCATGTACTTCGCACTCTTCCACTTCCGAATCGTCTATTATTCGTTCTCACTCTGAATCACACCCGATTGGCACTGTACCTGTACCTTTGTCCACACCTTCTGAAACTAAGGTAAGTGCACCTCTCACAAATTCACAATCGGGGGACTTACGTCCAGCACCCATCTTCACTCGCAACTTGGCTACGGACCCAAAAAGGAGTGGCCCAAATGAGGGAGCTATTCCGAAAGACAAAACCAAGAAATAAGAGATTCTTCTGACTCTTGAGTCTTTTGGCTTTGAAGTAGTTAATCTATCCAGCCATAAGTTAACAACCCAAACTGAGGTTCTGGGCCTGGGCCTCTCCTTTTGTCCAACGGGAGCCGATTCCTTTGATTTAATAAAAGATATTCATTTATTTGCCCGCAAATTAATGTTTAAGATCATACACGATAAAAATTCGAAATCAGCGAATTCATTATCTAAACCCCCTATGGCAGGGCTTTTCTATCAATGATATAAAGGCCTTGGAAGATTTGATGGAACTTTGGGAGGAGGGAGGTAGTGAGGACTCCTCTCCGCTCTCCTCGGACATGCCAACTTCTTCGGAAGCTTCCGAGGGGACCCGAGACGACTCCTCCACCTTCCCCCCTCTAAAATCCTTCAAACCCAAATCTAAATCCTTCCCACTACTTCAGGGCAACCCCAATATTTGGGCATTTACCCAACAAGTAGTTCGAGAGATTGAAGCTGCGAATTGGCATCTTCCAATGCCGGCAAATATTTCTCAAATCCACCTAGAAGCCTTAACACCTCTGACTCAGAATCCCCAATTAGTCATAAAGCCTGCCGACAAGGGCGGCAACATAGTGCTAATGGACTCAGATCAATATGAAGCCATGGTCTCTCAAATTTTAAAAAATAGGGATTGGTATAAACGGATCACAAAACCCTTTGTCGAAACAACGTACAACAAATACCATAATCTAATTGCCTGAGCTTATAATGAGGGTGTTATAAACAAGTCAACTTGGGAGTTCTTGCGAGTAGTCAACCCAAGAACCCCCACTTTGTATGCTTTGCCGAAGATACACAAAAATTTGCAAAAACCTCCAGGAAGACCCATTGTCTCTGGCAATGGTTGTCTAATTGAACATGCCAGTGAAATGATTGATAGTTACATACGTCCACATGTGCTAACATTACACTCATATCTACAGGATACTTCGGATCTCCTTCGAGCTCTGGATGGCATTTTCATCCCTAAGGATGCTTGGCTTGTGACGATTGATGTTGAGGCCCTCTACAGCTCTATTCCCCATTCCCTTGGGGTTCGGGCTGTGGAGGGCTTCATATCTCAACGAGATACCACAGCTGAGACCTATAACAAATTCATTTTGGAACTATTAGAATTCCTTCTAACTCACAATATATTTTTGTTTCAGGAATCCCACTACCTCCAGATACAGGGGGTGGCTATGGGGACCAAATGTACCCCCTCCTATGCCAACCTGTATCTGGGGGAGTGGGAGGAGGGTGTTGTTTTCAATTAATCCAATGCATGTTTCAGTGAAAAAATTCTCCTCTGGCAAAGGTTCATTGACGACATTATCGTAATATGGACCGGAACCAGAGAGGAATTGGATATCTTTATGGAGTCATTGAAGGTAAATAGGTTCAATCTAAGCTTTACATATCAATGCCATCAACAGCGCATTGATTTCTTGGATATTGGAATTTTTGTTGATGATCAGAGTTTGGGATCGACTTTGTTCCGTAAACCATCAGCTGGGAACACATTATTGCACGCTTCCAGCTCTCACCCTTCTTCATTAGTGACCAGTATACCTTACAGTCAATACTTAAGAGTAAGACGAAACTGTACGGACCCGGCCAATTTTGAGTTAGAGGCTAGATCACTGCAGACCCGTCTTTTACAACGGGGCTATAGCAAATCTTGCCTCAAAAAAGCCTATCATCGTGCCAAAACCCATGATAGGGATACCTTGATCCATTCCATAAAAAACAAAAATGTGACCTCAAAAAATACTACCACCACCACCAGATTAATCATTAAATATTCAGCACATCATCACAAAATTAGACATATAGTAAAAAAATATTGGCATCTGTTGACAGCCGATGAAACAATCTCCAAATACATTAACCCGTACCCGGAAATTACCTTCAAACGTTCACGATCTTTGAAGGACAACCTTGTCCATAGCCATTATATAAAGGGGAGAGATGACGGGAGGAAGCAATTTGGCATTGAACCATGTGGCAATTTCTGTAGATATGTGACCCCCACTCGGGTCATCTATCTCCCGAATGGCAAGGAATGGAAACCATCTTTCTTCGTTAATTGTCGAACGATGGGCATCATTTATTTGATGCAGTGTGACTGCGGTGCCTATTAGGTCGGTAAAACGAAAAGACCATTTTTTCATCGTATCCGTGATCATATTTCTCTGATAAAGAAAAAATGAATGGAAACTGCAATCAGTAGACACAGTGGTCTACACCATGGCTTTGATCTGTCCTTTATGCGCTTTTTAGCCCTTGATCATATTCCCCCCCACATTAGAGGAGGTGACTGGGACAAGCATCTATTGCAAAGAGAGGCAAGATGGATTTTTCAACTATCTGCAACAAAATACCCAGGCCTCAATGAGGCCATGAGCTTTAAACCTTTTCTATAATACAAGTTTGTATATGCAAATGGATATATATTGGTACCAACATTCTAATTGATTTGCGGATAGTTTGAGATCTCCTCTCCCCCTCTTTTCCTTCAAGCCCCAGCACCTCCCCGCTACCTGTGACATCTTAGCAGTTAATGCCCTTTGACTTACCTACCAAATTGTAGTACCAATGATCAATGTTTTTTCTTCTTCTGTCATTTTCTCTTTTGTTAAAATGATGAGGCATGTTTGTTATGTATGTACTTGTACTTAAAACCATGTGCTGATTCTGAACCTTGTTTGTACTGAATCCTTAGATTTAATCCAATTATACTCTTGACTTTCTCTCCCCTGCTGGGGATTATTGGTGTCTCGTCCGGTTCTTGGAGAATCTGGTCCCCAATTCATCATGGGCTTTACGGACTGGGGGGACACCGTGGATCCGGATCAGGGCCCCCGGCTATCTCCAGGCCGGTGATCCTGCTCCGGTGTCCGCCCGAATCATTTACCCCTAGTTTTTTCATCTTTCCCTCAATCTCTTATTGCCTATGGACCCTTGATCCCAGGCTCCATTGCAATTTGCCCTCTTCTGCATTAGGTGGCAGTTTTCCTGGGCTGGATCCTGATGGAATCTTCCCCGTTTCCTGCCCGGATGCCCCCTGTTAGCTCTATGGATCTTCCCTTTTCAGGGATTTTCCAAAATGGCGATTGAGGATGTTCGAATGACGCTCGCGCATGCGCGATTGGGTAAAACTGTCTGTAATCAGACGGCGGTGACGTCAGACGCCGCCAGATTGGAGGATGAACGCCGGTTTAAAAGAAGCCTGACATGGCAATGCCATACACAGACTTATCTTCAACACATGCCGTATCTTTGGGAGACCGCCTCAAGCTCTGGACTTGCTATTTTGGTATGTTTAAAAACGTTTCTATCGCCATTGGGACTTGGTCCCAGCAATAATATATATATATCTTTTGTATTGAATAGTTAGCATGTCGGGTGATTCAAGGAACGGGGTTTCAATACCCCGCCTTTGGTCACTCTGTATAATGAAAGTGATGTTTATTACGTTTATTTCCTTTCCCCTTTCTAGCACAATCATCTGCTTCACCATTGGTGATTTAGATTATTGAAGCACAGCATGGGTCTGGTCTGTGATAGTCTGACCTTCTTGACCAGTGTATAGATGGTCTTTTTCTGGAGCAATTATGTGCCTTGATTTTTGAAACCAAGATATCCATAAAACAGGTATTTTCAAATGCTCATGTCAAAATAATTCATACTTTGCTCTATGACTGCCTTTTTAGTCTTGGCTTGTTTAATGTCTCTCCCCATTGCTATTGCATATGATCAATTCCCATTTATATTATTGGAGACACCTGTTATTGGGAGGTTTGGGTCTTAATTAAAAAGACTCCATCTCCATACCATCCTTGCTGTTTTCTCACTTGGATGGATAATTTATTAATTTAAAATACCAAAGTATCTAATTCAATTGGGATTACTTATTGTTGCAATATTGTTCTACTCTGCAGTCTGATTTTTGTGGGACGTCGTTCTCCCGGAATTGGATTTGGCGCCTAATCCTCTCAATAGGAATGTCTTTTTGATTGTTGAACAGGTAAAAAAGCAAAAAAGTAACTTTATGAGGTTCTAGGAACACATGGTTTTCTGTGGTACAACTTAAATACAATAAGATTTTGTAATTATGCACTGTATTATGTCGATACAGCTGTAAAATCAGTATATTTGATGTATAATCAGTATATTTGTTGTCCATTTAGAACTTATCTATGCCTATAAAAAGTTCCTGATGAAGCAAAGAATTGCGAAACATGTTGAACATACAGGCAATGAGATAATATCCAAAGTGCAACATTCAATTGTATTCCAATGGTGGTAAAAAACCACATGTGATGGATTGTTTTTTCTTAAAAAACTCCTTTTTATATATTTTACTCTTTATATGATACAATAAAAGTTTTTGTATATAAAACAGAAGGCTCATTTTTTTAGATTTGTGTAATTTCGTTAGACCCTAGCTGCATACACAGACCCTGCCTTCAAAAGAAAAATCACGGGCAATGAACACAGGTCTTCACAAATTTGCCACTTTTAAAGGATAGACACCAGACCAGTCAATAAAAGAAAGCACAGTTGGTATATTGACACCTATTAGCAACAACAAGATAACAATTACAAGAAAGCAACCATAAAAAAAAAATAAAAAAAATTGAATGGTAAAGATAACAGTTCATTTGAGGGGTAAAAACAGTTAATACCACCACGTAACCTAAGATTTTACCAGCCACCCAGCTTAACCACCCAACGTCTAACAGGGAGCAGCTAAAGGAAGGAGATATGTCTAAACCCCCGGAACTACGCTGCCCATGTATACAGGAGTGGCTATGCTAGGCCTAAGGCTGCCTTCAGAACACTGTCCCGACCCTAAATAGGAAATAGGCAATGAAATGTGGGTCGGTTGTCTCTTCTCCCAGCTACCGTTGGGGCCCTTTTTGAAGTGTTAATGCACTTTAAGAGTATCTTTAAACTCTGCATGCAGTGATGATACGCAAGAATGCTGATCTGGTCTTTAAGTGAATTGCAAGGGAGATAACAAGTGAAGGCTAGATAAGTTGGTTATAACAGAGTTTAACATGCAATCCTACAGCAGGTGGGATGCTGTGAGCCAAGTGTATCTGTATGGGGTATGGCAGTTGGCCTGTTCCAGAATAGCTCAGTTCCTGCATCACAGCTTCAGTAGCAAAGACAGAAGGGGCCCCTCCTTGGTCTCTTCCTGAATCTCTGGTCAGTGAAGGATGGCCGCTCTGCCTGGCTCTACAACAAGTTGGCTAGAGTTGCAATAGTTCAGGATGATGGCTCTCCTCTGGCCTAGGATTCTTTACAGCAAGGTGTGCTGCCACAGAGATGAACACTCCTCGCCCAGGCAACACCTGCTTCAAACTTTCCTGAGCAGTCTCATATGAACCCCTCCACTCTTCCCCAGTGTCCTGTGGGTTTGTAGAGATGTAGTTTTCCTCTTTTTGTGGCAATATTTTTCACAGTAGGAATATGGTGAGGGGACAGGGGGATAAAGATCAGGCAAGTATAATGAGGCATGCAGCTTCCCTCAAGGGACTACATATCCCAGAGTACGGTTTGTGGCAATATTTTTCATGGTAAGCGTATCGGGATAAAGTGCAGGCAAGTAGAACAGGGCGCACAGCTTTCCTGTAGTAGATGGCCCAAAGTAGTTAATGGAAACAATCCTGTCAGCGTCTGGCTACACTTAAGTTGTGTGAGGCTGTAAGGTATAGCGGGTTGTAAGCACAAAATCTCAAACATGACCTTTTTTCTTTGCTTCACTTCCAGTTACATTTGGAATACATAGCACAGAAGCCACCTAGCCAGGGTCTTTTTTTGCTTTTAACCACTTCAAGACCAGACTGTTTCATCCCCTTCCCTCCCAGGAAATTGTTCAGTTTCAGGTGTCACACTTTGAATGATTATTACTCAGCCAGTCATACAACACTGCACCCAAATTATTTTTTATATATTTTTTTTTTTATCAAAAGATCGATAGCACTTTCTTTTGGTGGTATTTAATCACCACTTTTTTATTTATTTTTTTTATTTGCTATATAAAAAAATTTTTTGTTATACAATTTTGCAAATAATCTTTCTTCATAAACTCAGGCCAAAATGTATTCTGCTACCTTTCTTTGTTAAAAAAAATAAATAACCCACATCAGTATATTATTTAGTATGTGTGAAAGCTGTGTGAAAATGCTAGGACGGTGGAAACACCCCAAAAATAACACCTTTTTTTGAAAAGTAGACAATCTAAGGCACATGTGTCAAACACAGTGCCCGCGGGCCGAATCTGAGCCTTCAGACCATTTTACCTCTCCTGCAGCTGCAGCACCCCCCTCATATCCATCCTCAACTTGTTTTAGCAGTCAGCAGCAGAGAGGACAACACAAGTCCTACACTTCTCCGTGCAGCTGCGGAGAGGTTTGTCTCTGCCAACCTCCTGTCTCAGGAGTTGGCAGCAGAGAAGTCAACAGAACTCCTACAGATCCTGCACCTCTCTGTACTGCTACAGCACCACCTGGTCTTAGCATTCAGCAGCTGATTCCAGCCCTTCACTGGATCCTACACTACTGCCCAGCGCCACCTCCAGCTTCTTTGCAGCAGCACCACCTGGTAAGGGGGGTGCACTGTGATGTAAGGGAGGGTGGGGACTCCTGACTTCTATTGATGGGGGGGCCTTTTAAGTATGGGTGTGTGCTCTGAACATCTAGTCTAACAGATACAACTGGCCCTTTGAGGGCGACCATAATGATGCAGCCCTTGATGAAATTAATTTTGACACCCCTGGTCTAAGGTATTTATTAAGAAACATGGCAAGCACTTTGAAGTATTTATTTTTTACATTTTCCAAAAAATTGTGATAAAAAATTAAACTTTTTTTTCACAAAGTTGTTTTTTTACACACAGCATAGGCATACTTATTAATTACACCCCAAAACACATTCTGTTATGTGGATACGTGTGAGATTTTTTTCACAGCCTATCCACATAGAGGGCCCAAAATCCAAGGAGCACTTTTGAGCTTTCAAGAAACAAGTTACGCATCTAATTTTCTGACTACCTATCATATTTCTTTAGTCCCTGAAGTGGAAGGACAGGAGAAAACACACACAACATGGAAACCTTTTGAAAAGCAAACACTCCCAAGGGATTTTCTGGAAGGCATAGTGGAGTCTTTTGCTACAAGTTTTTGGAAAATGTGGAATGGAAATGAAAAGTTTTTTTTTTTTTTTTTTTTTACACAAAGTTGTCAAATAATAAGATATTTCTAACAAACAGGCATATTTAGAATTACACCCCAAACCACTTTCTGACATTTCTTCTTTATATCGGTGACGATACCACATCTGCTAGACTTTCACAGATTAACCACATAGAGAGGCCATGAATCCAAGGGGCACCTTTAGGCTGTCTAGTAGCATAAATCATACATCTAATTTCCTGACTACCTAGCACGTTATATTTTTGGAGGCCCTGGAGCACCAGGACAGTAGAAACACCCACAAAATGATCACATTTTGGAGAGTAAACACCCAAAGTATTTTTAAGAGGCATGGTGAATCTACTGCCGACTTAAATATTTTTGCCACTGTTTTTTTGAAAAATGCACGCTTTTTTTTTTTTTTTTTATTACACAAAGTTGTCAATTTAAGAAGATATTTTTCACACACAGCATAGGATACTTAGAATTACACACCAAAACCCATTCTGATACTCCTTCCGAGTATGGCGATACCACTTATGGGACTTTTTTCATGTTTGACTGATTATGTATTGAAGATTGTAGCTTGTGAATCACACAAATCAACCAATTGTATCAAAATGTGTACTGTAATGGTGCCTCTGTATGAGTGATCATGGAATATAGCTTAGTGTAGAGTCCCCTATAGCAGTTTCCATTCCTATAAGCCAAGCAAGCCTAGCCTACGGGCAGTTGTCTGCAGGGGATGGCTGGGACTGGTGTCTTACAGGAACGTAATTCAGCTAGACATGCAGATGGGTCAGTTCATTCGGCAGGCAGAGACATGGTTAGTAAACAGGCAGAAGCGTGTTCAATCAACAGGCCAGGGTCAGTACAGATTGAGAACACCGTTGCTGGCTGCAATGGTCTACTGACACTGGGACTTATGTAGCGGTGATCAGAAACACGGTTGCTGATTTGCACAAGTCTGGGACACAGCAGTCACAATCAGGGACATTGTTGCTATCTTACACTAGTGTGGTGACACTGATTGGTATGGTGTCCATAAGGAACACTCTGTTGCTGGCATATGCTGGGTCTAGTGATGCTGGGACTGGTGTGGCGATGATCAGAAAAACTGTTGCTGGCTGCACAGGTCTGTTGTGGTGGTAATTAGAACACTGATTCTAGCTACACTGGTCTGGCGACACTGCGACCAGCTGCACGATTAAGGCTTGTTCCCTTGTAAGGTGTAAAAACCTTACAGTTCAGCTGCAGATTAACTGCTCTGCCCTTTAATTGCAGAGTCAGCAGCCAGAGGTGTACACGTGCTGCAGCTGTGAAAATTTGGCAGGTATTATACCCCCTGTACGTCCGCTGATTGTTGGGTGCTGGTGCGTTTTCCGAGGGGTTTAAGCAAGCAATACAATGGGGGTTAATTACTAAAGGCAAATCCACTGTGCACTACAAGTGCGCTCACTGTAGATCTGAGGGGGGACATGCAAGGAAAATGAAAAACAGCATTTTTTGCTTGCACATGACTGGATGATATAAACCAGCAGAGCTTCCCCTCATTTCAGATCTTCCCCTCAGATCTACAGCATCTGCACTTCCAAGTACTTGTAGTGCACAGTGGGTTTGCCTTTAGTAAATAACCCCCAAAGTCTCTTTACCGCCTGTAAAGTGCTCATTATGACACTCAGGCTGCATTCACACCTGGGCGTAGCGTTTTCAGGCAGAAATACACGTGTTTTTTACTGCAATTTTGTACAGGGAAAATGGTCACCATTGTACAAAAATACCTCCAGGACTATTTTGAGCTTCAGTCGTTTGAGTAGAGATGTGAACGGACTCCATAGAGAATCATTGATTTTTTTTTCCCCTCAAGAGTTTTGTAGCTTCAGGCTTCAAGCTACAAAACGCTCAGGTGTGAATGGGGCCCCACTGGTGTGGCGGTGATCAGGGACACTGACTGGCAGCACTAGTCTGGTGACATTGTACTGCTGAGGTGGTGATCAGAGACAATGGCTGGTGGCAATGACATACAGCGATATTAGAGCAGCCAACCATTGTATATAATCACTGCCACTGCAAAACAATGCCATCATCGTGACACTGCACTTGCTCTGGTAAAAGAATATTTGAAGAAAAAAAAAAAAAAAAAAACACTTTTTTTTTTTTTTTTTTTTTTTTGAGTACGGTCACCGGAGCAGAGCAGTGTTTTTTAAATTGCTGTGATTGGTGGCAGCAATCACATAGTACAGGGCCGATTTCATTGCAGGAGTGGCTAGAGTGGGAAGATGTATAGGTTTGTAATCCTAGAATGGTGTTTGCCAGGTGGGAAGTGGTTAAAGGATTTCATAGCTCTCTAACTGCAGGTGATATGTGCTGCTCAATAAAAACATTTCTTATGTGGCTTGTGAATGCATCATAGGCCCACTGTGTAGATGGGCCAAGTGGTGTTTAAACTTGCCTACAATTTTTTCTGGGTTGCTAGTCAGATTCTCCAACAATTGGCTTAAAGTCAATTTGAGTCAGTTAGAGTCTGTAATGCAAAGTTCACAGGTAAGCCCGGACACTGTCATGTTTGTTTTTGAACAGAATTTGTTTTGGCCATCTAAATGTTTTCTTTGTTTAACAACCATACATTGGTTAGCTTTGCATAGGTCAGTGAGAGTTGGCTTGTTAAGAATATATAATACATTTCCATAGCCTGGCCACAAATCATCTACACGTATTATTGAATTGCACTGGATGCTGTTAATTTAACTTCCACTTCTGCAGTTTGCCAACCAACCAGGAGTACATGAGATTCCAGGAGGATAGAAAACCACATAGGGAATGACCACATTCCGGTAAAGACTGCATTATTGGTACAAATCCATTAAAACCAAAAACAGAAGAAGTAAGATGTATAATGTGATTCACACTGGAGTTCTTTTAATCATCATCTCTATGATTAAGCATTATCGAACGTGAAATGCGTTAGTTTGCTCACTCCTCCTGTTGTATTGGTTACAATGGAATTGCACCAATAAAGTATTTTATCTACTGGAGTGTTATTCTCGATCAGGTATCTATCCTCCTGGAATTTCATGCACCATCAGGAATGAACTGGACAAGCACCCTGTAGCAGTGCAGGCAAGAGTAGACTGGCATAGTGATTTGCCCAAAAATGCCAATAAAATGCATCAAAAACGATTAATTTATTTGCAAGTACAGCTCAACTTTATTATTCTGCAGATATGCACACAGCGGCACAAAATTAATTTAAAATATTACCCCAAATCGTTCCCTAGGAAATTTTCTTTACAAATACAAAATTGAATCAATAAGCAACAAAAGGCCTACCAAGATACTTAAATAAGATAAATACTACAAATATATTTACAGAAGAGAAGACTAATAAAACTCTACACGTTTGTCTTATGAAAACATTAAAAATTCAGCAAAAGCCGACTTAAGAATATACACAAAATGCACAGAAGTAAACAAAAAGCGAAAGAAAACGAAACAGAGTAATTAAAAAAGGAACACAAAATGTACTTTAAAAGAGAATGAAAAGGCACAATTTCACTAGGTATCAAGTTTGCTTAAATATTCACCACCTACATTGAGAATGGATACGCATGTCCTAAATATAGCTCTATAAAAAGTTTAGACCACAAAGTTATAGCAACGTGATGGATTTGTTAAAGTTTCAGGCAATAGCAGCAACAGTTTCACCAATCCATTACTTTTTATATTTTATAAAAGCTGCCGTTATTGTTGAAGCTTCAATAATGCCTTGAGAGCTCTAACTTATTAAGGACATTTATAGATCAGCAGACAAAGGTTGTAATCTTGCAGTTGCATTTGCACACTTTGCATGTCCTGTACTATTAGGCTATATATAAATATATACTTGAGAACCTTAAAGCTTATGCGCATTCAGTTGCAACTAACACACTTTAGGTGCAATTCACAAACTAACACACCAGGATTATTATCTATCTTCAAATACGTACATTTGTAGTGGAGTTGCATTGCTGAAAATAGGGTGCCTTAGCCTGATGTTAAAATATGTGAGCTGATACTGCTCACCTCTGCCACCTGGCCCATTCTTTCCTACTGTATCAGAGGAAGATCCAACTTTGCATGCAAGACCCTTCCATGTGTCTACTGCCCCCACCGCTGCTGCTAATGTTCTCATAATACCTCAAACGAACAATAATTATGAGTTTTTAATTTTGAGCCCTGTGATCATTTCAACAAACAAAAAGGACTGATTGTAGGAAGGAAGCAACACCACCTTCAGCAGCAGCAGACAGGGAATAGCAGTGAAGGGCTGTCAAGATTGAAGAGGTAGAGTAAAGTAGAGGGCTCACACATACAAAACAGGACCTTCATGATACAGACTACAGAAAAGAAAAAGTGACATCACATCATAATTGTCACTGACTGCTTAGAGTTAGAACTATGATAGCATTTGGACTGTTAGTGTTTAAAGTATAAGTACTTTTTATAAGCATTTTTTGCAGGGATTCACATAACTTCTGCGGCAGATCGCACACACTAAATACACTTAAGTGAAGTGCGATTAAAATAAAAAAAAAAAAAAAAAAAAAGTAGAAAAGTTAACACATTGAGTTGTGTTGATGTGCATTGTTTTTTATTTAATGCTTTGTGATGTGCAGGTGGGGCAACGCAGCCCATAGCACATGGTGTGAATGGGCCCGTAAGGTCTAAATTCTGCAGGAAATTACAGTTGTGTTCAAAATAATAGCAGTGTGTTTAAAAAAGTGAATAATGCTCAAAATCCTTCTAATAGCTTTTATTTCCATACACACAAATGCATTGGGAACACTACACATTCTATTCCAAATCAAAACATGAAGAAAAATATATCAAATTTGTGTTGTTCCTCTAAAAAAATTGAAGAAAAAGTGAATAATAGATGGTTCAAAAAAAAAAAAAATAGCAGTGTTTGTATTCTTCTTTACAAACTCAAAAATTCACTATATAAACTGAAAAATGTTTGAAGATTTTGCTTTCCTTTGAATCACTTAATATTTAGTTGTATAACCGTTTCTGAGAACTGCTGTAAATCTGTGTTGCATGGAGTCAACCAACTTCTGGCACCTGTGAACAGGTATTCCAGCCCAGGATGATTGGACTACATTCCACAGTTCTTCTCTATTTCTTGGTTTTGCCTCAGAAACTGCAAAACCAAGTTTTCTACTGGATTAAGATCCGGGGATTGGGCTGGCCACTCCATAACGTCAATCCTGTTGGTCTGGAACCAAGATGTTGCATGTATACTGGTCTGTTTGGGGTCGTTGTCTTGTTGGAACACCCGTTTCAACTTCAGCATAAGGCAGCATGACCTCTTCAAGTATTCTAATGTATTCAACCTGATCCATGATCCCTGGTATGCGATAAATAGGCCCAACACCGTAGTAGAGAAACATCCCCCTATCATGATGCTTGTGCCACCATGCTTCACTGTCTTCACAGTGTACTGTGGCTTGAATTCAGTGTTTGGGGTTCATCTGACAAACTGTCTGTGGCCCCTAGACCCAAAAAGAACAATCTTACTTTCATCAGTCCACAAAATGTTGCACCATTTCTCTTTAGGCCAGTCAATGTGCGCTTTGGCAAATTGTAACCTCTTCAGCACGTCTTTTTTTCAACAGTGGGACTTTGCAGGGGCTTCTTGCAGATAACTTGGCTTCACATAGGCGTCTTCTAATTGTAACAGTACTCACAGGTAACTTTAGACCTCCTTTGATCTTCCTGGAGCTGATTGTTGGCTGAGTCCCTGCCATTTTGGCTATTCTTCTATCCATTCAAATGGTAGTTTTTCGCTTTCTTCCATGTCTTTCAGGTTTTGGTTGCCATTTTAAAGCATTTGCAATCATTTTAGCTGAGCAGCCTATCATTTTCTGCACTTCATGTGTTTTCCCCTCTCCAATCAACTGTTTAATCAAGGTACGCTGTTCTTCTGAACAATGTCTGGAACGACCCATTTTCCTCAGAATTTTTAGAGAAAAATGCACTGTAACCAGCATGTACAACATTTGCTGCCTTCCTACCTTAAATAAGGGCAATAATTGCCACATGTTTTTCAAAGAATGAATGACCTCACTAATTGAACTCCACACTGCTACTATTTTGAACATGCCCCTTTCAATTAGTGATTCAATTACACAGAATCAGCAGCATGCATGTCATGTCTGTTGGATTTCTATTACTCTACTACACCTGCTAGTAAATTATTTGCCATGTAGAAATATCATTTCTACCAAAAACAGTGATTGATCAGGTTAGTGATGTCTGACTGCTATTATTTTGAACACAACTGTATGTTTCAGGCCAACACAGTGGACCTTTTTTTTTTTTTTTTTTTTTTTTTTTACAAAATTAGTGGATCATTAACATAACCCATATGCTGCCCAACTGCCTTCCTTGATAATAGGTTGCTAAGTATTAATCAGCATAAGACTTCTGACATATCTGATTGTACTTGTTATTAAAACCTGGTTAGGCCTTATGTAAACTGCAGCTGTCAAACACCTGTTTTACCTATTTATTTTTTTTTTATTCCCCTAAACACCCCTCAATATCAGCCTGTGTTCCATGCACCCAGACATTTACAGGAGTTTAGAGACCAGGGCTTTTAGGGGCAGAAATCTCAATGCAACAAAATCATGTCCAGGAGAGGAGTGTTTGGATAGAATAAAATGCCTAGGTGTGTTTAGCACTTGACCCTTTAATAATTTTATTCTGGATGTTGAAATGATTATTTTGGTCAATTAAATGAATATACGCCCTATGCTTGAAACACAGCTTAAGGCACGTTTTTAATGCTGCTTTTCTTCTTTCCAGAGAAGGGCATTTAGAAGAGAGATCCTAGTGTGCATTAGGCCTTATGTGTTGGTCTTAATTTCCATGTACTATGAATTCCATGACTTTGGAGAATATGTCCTCTCTTTACATTACCCTCCTAAAAAAAGTCTGCACCCAACAGCTTAATGACTGAATTTAAACCAGTTAATACTTTCACTAGTTAATGGTAAATGTGATTATGTACTGGGGATTCTTCCAAATTATTAGATCAGAAAGGTTAGTTTTACAAATAGTGCCTCCTCACTAAGAAAACACAGCAAGCTTTATGGCTTTAAAACGTATGACAAAAGCTCTCTATATACACACACACTAATAAGAAAAATATTATTTACAAGATGTCCAGAGTGTTTTCCAGCATAGGATTATCATTGAAAATAATTCATAATCAATGCTTATTTTAGGCTATTATATGCCATGTGAATGCATATTTAATGTAACAGTTGGTTTTTAGTTTGAACAGACAACAACAATGTAAGCCAAAAGATTCACAAGTAAAACGAAGGCTGGGGAGTTCAGAGACGTAGGTGGTGTTCAAATGGATTGTCTCTGAAGAGCTTCTAAGCTTTCTGAGTACAGCAGCATGTAAAACATTTCACTCCCAGATGCCTCCAAGTGACCCCCATAAAACTATTCTGGTTTACTCATACCAAGGATGATGCCAAGAGCAGAATTTGGAGCACTTTGCCTACAATTTAAGTGAGAATGGTGGTTCTTACACTTTTTTCCTTCTCAGATGCAATACTCAAAGTATGAGTCTTATCATGAGGCTTAATGTCATTCTGATGGGCCCTGTCCTCCAAACTTTTTAATCATGCTTTAAAGAACAACTCCAGAAATGAGACTAACACTTGGTTCACACCAATTATCCAGATGCCATCTTCGTGAGGCAGAGGGTGAAGCTGTAATTCGCCGGCATGTGACATGCCATAAGAGGTGTCTTCTTCTGGCGGGTGCTTGAGTGACTTTTCTGTGCACTAAACATTTCTTTCAATGAATAAAGGCGTTCTCTGATTGGCGGACAGGGAGATAGAGACATTTTCTGCTCATCCTCGGCCAGAGAATGTCTTGCAGTCATAAAAAAAAATTAATAAAAAAAATCCAAGGCTTTGCTAAGTGGTGGAGGTGTGACTATCTGTATTTAGTGCACAGAGAGGATGTTGCTTGAGCACCACCAGAAAAGAACGCTGCATACTGTAGAAAGCATAGCTACAACAATGAGTTATAACTTCTCTATCAGCAACATGGAGGTAGCATTTGGACAATCCATTTTAACCAAGCTGGCCCAAAGTGTTTAGTCTCATTCTTGGAGATCTTCCTTAAATACAGAATTGTCTGTTGAATTAAGCACATTCCAAAGAGAAGCCTGTGAAAATGTCAGGCGCTGTTTGAAAGAACTGATTTTTTTTTTTTTACAGAACATTCAGGGTTGCATTTTACTGGGAACTAAAAGAGAAGACTGAAGATTACTTAAGAAAAAAAGTCACTTTAAAACAAACAAGGTATAGAAGAATTGGTTCTAGGACACCCAAAAGATTAGATATTAAAAATATAGACGTGCTGCATGGCATAATAACCAATCAGAAATAAGCTTTTAGCTATATAGCACAGTTTGGAGTTTCCCGACCAGTGCACCTGTCCATCTCAGAGATTATATTGTAGAGTTTCAATTTCATCATGTTGAAAATCCAAGCAGCAAAATGTAGGACAGTCACTAAACTAATGGAATCTAAAAACACTGTAAATTGTACATGAATAAGGTGTCACTCACTTTATCTTACAGGAAGTTTGGGTTAATCCTGGCACAGCTAAAAGGTCCTGGGTAGGACTAATACTATCCAAATATCAGGAAGCAATAAAAAAAAGTGACTGAAATAAAAAGGGTGGTGAAGCATTAGAAGTGGTCTACATCAATACAAACTGTTCTGGAAGAGGCCATGACCAGGATGACATATTCTTCATCCAGCTGGGGACAGAGCAGTCAGCGGTTAGGAAGGGGAACACTAGCCACATTTAAAAAAAAAAAGTGTAACAGGTGATGTTCCTGGAATGCCAGACTGCTGTCACCAAAAGCATCTTTGGCAACAGGGGTAGCCTGGAGTAGAACTGCAACATCAGGACAAAATACACAGTCCGTGTATGTAAGGTCAATGTCCATTTATATTTCTCAAAAGATGACGGATTGTACCTTGAGAATCAAAAGGGTCAACCGTTAAGATTATCAGACTTGTCCTTTGTAAACACTTGGTATAATGAAGGGGTAGATTATTTATTAAAAGGTGACAAATGCTGACAGACTACCCCACTGCCAAACTTATATTAGAACAATAATAGTGACCATCAGGGAAAATCCATACCAGGAAATTGACTGAAAATCGGTTGGCTTAGGAGTGACCAACAGACACGCTATTGTTTAATAATCCAACAGTTATTGTCTGGATTAAGAATCATTTTAAGCCTATGGGCATTTTCTATGACTGCCAGCTAGAAAGGAGCTCACACACACTTATCACAGCTTGTTACTACCAAGAATTACTGCTCACTATTACATTTCTCTGTTTACACTGCTCACTAGTTACTGAACAGGAGTCTAATTTGTCATTTTTTTTATTTCCAGGCACAGTGGAAGATTAGAAGTGATTGTCTGTACTAACTTGAGAGGATGTAGATTTTAATGCACTTCATAGATTCTGGCTACGCTGCCCTTTTGTACTATGCAGAATGCCTTTCTTGCTACAACTGCTGTTCCAGAACTGTGTACAAATTGGATAGGACCTCTGTAAAAGATATGTAGACAATCTGGGTATTCCCTTGTTATAATACATATAGAGTAGGTTTCAAGTTTCAACCAATACAGACAGATGCCTGAAATATAAATATACTGAAACAAATTAAAAAACTCCATAAAAAAAGTGTTCTACTTCATCATGCTACATAAATAGAGGATTAAAAGCAATTCTACTTTAAATAGACATTTAAAAATCAAAAGATAAAACGTTTAGGGAGATAAAATGATGCTTGCAAAAAGGAAAACCAATGCAGACTTGCTTACATGTACAGACCACATAGATGCTTCAGAAAAAAAAAATATGAATATTTTAACAATAATAGGCTTGTTCAATAAACCAAAGACAGAACATACCAAGAACTGCAATCCATGGCAAGTAGAGAAATTTGCTCTGCTGGCAAAGTAACAAATCAGCTCCATGGCGAGCTTTACAGGGGGCAGGATTCATGAATCCTCAGCCATTGACCTGAACAGATAAAAGAAGCCTTTGGGCCCTGGCCAGTCCACCTACACATTCTGTGCTTTGACTCCCACCCACACTCATGGACACTCTGCTAGTAAGAAATCAAGCCGGTAGGAATTTGGATTTTGTATAGTCCAGATAACGCCAAAGTGTAATAATAGGTAATGCACCCATGAAGCAAAGTCTTATTGGCTCATTCACTTGCCAACCAGAGGTCAGCAAGTATAGACAGGGGGGTTGTGCACTCTTAGATGAAACACTGGCTCTCTCGGCAAGCAAGTGAACTGGTAAGAAATTTAAAGAATCCCTTCTACCAGTTCATACGATTGGATTAATTTGTGTCCCAGTTGGTAACCATCAGTTCACCCATTACTAGCTTTGACAATCATGAATTAATTTATATTGGTGGTATTTGTAATCTCACTGGCTGCTATGGATTACTGAACTTTGTACCCATAGGGTGCTCTATCAACTGCTTTACTGAGCAAGACTATTAACAGGAGCTGAATGTCACAATATGACCCAGCCACCAAACGTTTGACGTTCCATCCAATACATAAACAGGTATGCATATTTATGTGACAGGCAGACAACAATGGCATCAATCTTAACACGGTCATAAGGAACAACGGTCATCAAGTTCTAAACCAGCCTATGGGGGGATGCCAAATGTCCCAACTGTCATCCGGTCCTGCCGAAATCTGACGAGGGCCCTTTGACACCTATGGGCTCATTTAAAAGTACTGGTGTACCTTTGCCTGAAAAAAAACATGTACAAGTTCCCCAACAATGGAGATTGTAGTCAAGATTGTGCACTGGAGAACAGGCACTAGGAGAAGATTGAATGTAAACACAGCAGAGAAACTGGCAGTGTAAATGGGTCCCACTGCATTGGAGGCCTGATCTTTGGCATAACCGATCGGAGCCTTGTACGGTGTACTTCATACAAAAGGTTCACCTATACTTTTAAACACATTAGGCTGTATATTATGTACATAATTTTACATACTTCATAAGGGAGTACAATTAAAATGATTAGATACAAAAGTGCAGTAACCAATGGCAGCTAGAGGTTTCACTTTTCTTTGACTGCAGCAAACTGAACTGTCACTGGTTGCTACAGTTTGCACATAATCACTTTAGAGTAGATGTTCCATGCTGATGAATGCACAGTGTTAAAACATAAAACCAAAATATCTGAATATCCCTTTGAAGTGCTCTGCACATTTATTTTACATTAAAAAATGTATAAAAAAAAATAAGTTAACATTTCTTTAGGGTATAAAATGAGCATCACTTGAGCACCACCGACTGGAAATGCCCTTTTCTGCTCAGAATTTCAGTCTATCAGCAAGAAATGCCCCATTCACAACCATACCCCAAACATATTGGCAAATCCTAACACAAAAGATCCATCTTCTATGGACTGGCAGGGTTTGGAATTGCATGAGAGATCCTCCGATACACAGAAACATATGCCACATCTCTTGTTTACCTAGAAGAAGCAATAGTTAAAAGAAAAAATGTTTTCCTCCTGCTGTAAAGGACAATGGGGACTTGATCCATATAGGACATTCAATATATCTGATTGATGTTAAAAGGAGGATCTATTAATTGTATAGGAACAGAGTAGCAGCACTAAGAGGTAACCGTAACTCTGGATCTACGGTTTTGGAAGTAGAGTAGCTCGTCTGACACTGAATGCTTTGTGCGGGTTGCAAGCTTTGGGTAAAGTCATTATCCATGGTTTCAAATACATGTAGTAAATCCATTGCCTTCAAATATAAAATGTTCACCAGGGGGTATCATGCAGTTGTTGAGTTAGCAGCGTCTATGTCTAGAAAAGCTTGTTTCTCATTATTCAAGCCATTGGTCCTTTTGCCATCAGCTGCATTACTGTTTGGTATGGAGCCTGCAGCTTCTGTACTATGCGTCATGCCATAAGCAAAATATATGACGAAACCTGTAGAAACAGAAAGATAAGTTTAATTGTTATAAAACAGGTATCAATAATAGTGTAGATGCTGTCTGACAATGATATAAGAAATGCTGTCCAGAACAACCAGATTTCAACGGAAAGTCATCTTTTAGATCATGTTACACCTGTATTAAGGCATAAAGTTTTCCAATTCCCTCCCTCTCCCCCTCCATCTGCCATCTTAGCCTGTTTGATCTGTAGCTGCCGTGGTGCTGCGTATGTGATCATTTATGACATCACCCAAATGAGGGCTTGACAGTTCGGTTGAGAGCCAAAAGGAACCATGACCTTATAGCATGCCTTGAATGCAACAGTTTTGGGAAGCCGATAAATTGATGGATTCAGTTCTGCTTTAATGTGGTCAACGCAAATTATTATACACCCTACTAGTGTAAAGTGACCCTAACACCCAAGGTCACATGTACACAATAGCCAGCCTGTAAAAAGACTATATACATACTGTACTCGCAGCCAGTGTGCTGAAATACCACCAGCTCCTCAGTCATCTTAGGTTATTTAATCCCAGCATGCAGTGGTTCCTTTCGTCTGCTTTTGCGTTATGTAGCAACATGCAATCCAGAGAACCACAGCATTCTGAAGTGTTGAATACCTCCAGCAGCCAGGGAGCAGTGGAACAGTGGTGGCCTCACTATGAGGGCTGGCAGAAAAGGCAAATTATGTATTTTTTTTTTTTACAGCCTGGCTATTGTGTACAAATGACCCTGTGGCCACGGGCCTCTTCAGAGGTTCCATCTATTTAAAAAAAAAAAAAAAAAAAAAGTAAAAAACAGAGGAATCCCTCCTCTACAGTCGTGGTCAAAAGTTTTGAGAATGACACAAATATTAAATTTTCACAAAGTCTGCTGCCTCAGTTTTTATGATGGCATTTGTATATACTCCAGAATATTATGAAGAGTGATCAGATTAACTGCAATTAAATTGCAAAGTTCCTGTTTGCCATTAAAATGAACTTCATTCCAAAAACATTTCCACTTCATTCGTGAAGAAGGCTTCAGTGCGCCCAAAAAAGTCCAGCAAGTGCCAGGACTGCCTTCTACAGTTGACTGAGCTGCGGGATCGGGGCACCACCAGTGCAGAGCTTGCTCAGGAATAGCAGCAGGCAGGTGTGAGTACATCTGCACGCACAGTGAGGAGAAGACTTTTGGAGAATGGCCTGGTGGTCAAGAAGGGCAGCAAAGAAGGCACTAGGAAAAACATCAGAGACAGACTGATATTCTGCAAAAAGAACAGGGATTGGGTTGCTGAGAACTGGGGTAAAGTCATTTTCTCTGATGAATCCCCTTTCCCATTTGTTTGGGGCATCCGGAAAAAAAATCTTGTCTGGAGAAGAAAGGTGAGCGCTACCATCAGTCCTGTGTCATGCCAACAGTAAAGCACCCTGAAACCATTCATGCATGGGGTTGGTTCTCAGCCAAGGGAGTGGGCTCACTCAATTTTGCCTAAGAACACAGCCACGATTAAAGAATGGTAACAAAAACACCCTCTGAGAGCAACTTCTCCCAACCATCCAAGAACAGTTTAGCAAGGAACAATGCCTTTTCCAGCATGATGGAGCACCTTGCCCTAAGGCATGGGGAATTAAAACATCGAACTTTTGGGTCCATGGCCAGGAAACTCCCCAGACCTAAATCCCATTGAGAACTTGTGGTCAATCCTCAACAGTCAGGTGAACAAAAAACCCCACACAAATTCCAAACATCAATTATGCAAGAATGGGCTGCCATCACAGTCAGGATGTGGCCCAGAAGTTGATTGACAGCATGCAAAGGAGAATTGCAGAGGTCTTAAAAAAGAAGGGTCAACACTGCAAATATTGACTCTTTGCATAAACGTACTGTAATTGTCAATAAAAGACTTTGACACTTATGAAATGCATGTAATTCTACTTCAGTATACCATAGTGATAAAAAGATCTAAAAACACTGAAGGAGCAGACTTTGTGAAAATTAATATTTGTGTCATTATTATTATTATTATACAGGATTAATATAGCGCCGACAGTTTGCGCAGCGCTTTACAATATTAGGGCAGACAGTACAATTACAATAAATTTCAATACAGGAGGAATCGTTAAAGCTTACAATCTAGGCCACAGCTGTGTATAACCCCCTCAGTTTTGTAACAAGCAATGAACGTCCAGAAATGGGGCAAGATCTTTGTCCTGTGATGTACTCCAAGAAATGGATTTTTACAGGTAACTGCAAAATCCAGTTTTCTTCATCGTACATCACGGGACACAGAGCAGGCTCTAAAACCATGTCACAAAAGCAATGTACATGAGGGGAGAGAGACACAGAAGCCACCATCAGGCCCAAGGAAACTACCCTGCAACACACTGCGGCCAAAAGCAGGATCCACAGTGGCTGTTCCATCCACTTGGTAAAACCTTGTAAAAGGTATGTACCGAAGACCAGGCTGCAGCCTCGCCGACCTAAGCCACTGACGCCAAACAATAGATAGCCCAGAAAGCCCCAGCACTCCTAGTAGAGTGAGCCTTCACTTGAAAAGGCCCTTCAGGCCATAGGCTTGGGCAATAAGCTAACAGATCCACTGTGAAATGGCCAACTTAGAAGCTTCCTGAGCCTTACTTAGGACCCTTAGGAAGGATGAAGAACTATTCTGACTGCTGCAGACATCTTCAAATAAACCTTGACAGTCCAAACCACCTCCAATGTATGCAGCACTTTCTCTCCAGGTGACTGAGGACTAGGATAATAACTAAAGTAAGCTAATGACCCAAATGAAACCTCAAAACCACTTTTGGTAAGAAAGATGGATGAGGACGCATAACCACCTTGCCCTGGTGGAGAACTAAAAAAACACTTCATTTCTGACACTCTTCTTGCCGAAGTGATTTCCATAAAAAAAAAAAAAAACACCTTCCGAGTCAATAGGAATAACAGAATCTCACAAATTGGTTCCTACAAGACAGACAAGCCCACATTCAAGTCCCATGGATACAGAGGGGACTTAACAAGCAGAACAATATGGGTTACCCCCTGAAGAAAAGTATGTGTCAACAAATGAGAAGAAATAGGTCTCTGAAAAAAAACTGACATGGCAGATATCTGACCTTTAATGATGGCGCGTTTACTAAAGCGTTATTCTAACAGGGAGGCAACTCTTGTGTTGCAGCTGGGTTTCTCTGATACCCGGCAAGTTGCTGGCCGTTCCTCCAATGGCAGATAACTTGCAGTCATCTCATTTACATCCAGCTTTCGTTTTCAGGAAAATTTTTCAAAGAAGTTGCTTTGGGCTGCATGGCTGGCCCTTTTGATTCACCGCCAGTATTTCCCTTTTGGGTATTATCCCCAACAAAGAACCTAATAATTTACGCCTCATTCATCACTTGTCACATCCTAAAGGGAGTTCAGGGAATGATGCCACTGATCTGGAGCTTTGGTGTCCTACATTTCTTTTTGAAGGCCGAATTCACTTCTACCTCCGATTAGGGGAAAGCCAAAATATGACCAATCATGCACATCCAGGGATGAAATTTCCTGGTCTCACACCAGGACACTAGAAGTACTATGATAAATCTTTCTTGAGGAAGGTTTTCTGGCTTTTAGTAATGTAGATGTGACTGCCCCAGGGACTCCTTGATCCTTCAGCCAAGTTGTTAAACCCAGCGACTATAAAGCAGGATGAAATATTAGCTCTTGAGACAGGAGATCTGGCCAAGCCGAAAGTGCCCAGGGGCTATCTATCACCAAGTTCACGATGTTGGCATACTGTATCCTCCTGGGCCAAGCTGTCGCCGCTTGGAAAAAGATACTGCTCGATTAATACCGGGAGAATTATCGGCTTGCTCACAGGTTCACCAGCAATACATAGGGACACAGGCCATCACACTGCCCCCAGTGGTCAGACAAGGAAGACTCTCTAAGGCTAGGCAAAAAAGGGATTTTTTGTATAACTTACCGTAAAATCCTTTTCTCTGAGTTCACTGACACAGCCTTCTTATGACACATGGGGTTATGCTCATCCTACTAGGAGTAGACTAGGCAAAAACAAACAAAAGCGTAGGTTGGCCCCTCCCAGGGGGCCGTCCTTCGTTCGGCTATTAAGAGGGCCATAATTAGCTCGTCATAGAAAAAGGTTCGCCGCTGTCGAACCGGGTCCTCCTATGTCATACGGTTGTAGCACTTGAACCACTATCTATCGGGGACCCGTGAAAGCCGAACCGGTCTAGAGGACAGAGTTCTCGATTATAAAGTAGGACGAAATATCAGCGACCCA
>BLSH010303276.1:57553-78204 GCA_018402905.1 Glandirana rugosa | reverse complement strand
AGGAAAGAGGGGGTGGTGGGCGTTTTTGAGGAACCCTTGGCACGGGTACCTCTGCCCTGGGAAAGAACTCCCCAAACACTGCCCTCAGCTGTTCCAAAGACACTAGCGTTCCTGGGGTGGATTGTAGATCCGCAGGTACTCCTGCCATAGTATTGCCGGCCTCTGACATTACAGGCTTCCGGCACCCCCACTGTGTAACCACCACCCCAACTCCACCAATCAACCAGGGGGACCCGGGAGGATTGCCCACACCGCTACCAGCACCCAGGAAGGGCCAGCTATACTTGCTGTTTTGATGCCTCAGCACTCCGATCGGAAGAGCAACTGCCCAAACACTACTGCACGCCAGGAGCCTGCTGCTGCGTGTCAGCCACGCTGTATAGCAAAAACTGGAAGGCACTTCCTGCTTTTAAGCACTTCCTGTATCCAGGCTGCACTTCCTTGAGCTACCACCGGAGGCCGCCAGACCGCAGGTTGAGAACCGCATGGTTTCACAAACAAATGGACGCTGCCATTACACCTGCGCGGTCGGCCACGAACGAGCGGTGCTCTATCTTCAATGGCGGTGCCCCGCCGAACACAGCGCTCCGAACGGTCGGTGCAGAGTCGAACGGTCAGTGCAACAGTGTCGTACTGCGGCTGGGGGGAGTGGAAGGGGGGGAACGGAGGCTTAACCTCACAAGGGTATTACCCCAAAAATGTCCCTCTACTGAGCCCCCACCGGTCGGCTTACCACCAAAAGCTGCCCAGATGCCCACTCTCCACGCCCTAAGGCGGCAGAGGGGTCCACTCACCAATCCTCGACGGGCGCAGCGGTAGCCACCGAAGCAGACTTACCATCCCCTAGGGGAGGCATGCTGCTGGCCAGGCCCTTGGACAGGCGTACCTAGTCACTGGGCTCTAGTGGGTTTTAGCCACTGGCCGCCCGCACGGAACGGGCGCTATGCGGTGGGCACCCCGAAGGGCGTTCGCATAGTGTCGGCTGGACTGGGGAAAGATTTGGATTCTAGATATCCTCTATACCACCAGCCAGCTTCTTGATCAGATGAATCTTCAGGAGACCGCAGCTCCCAAAGGGAACCAGGTCTACTCCTTGCACTAGGCAAAAGAAAACTGATGTGCTATGCAGAGCAGGGGGATTATATGCTGAGGTGAGGACGGCCCCCTGGGAGGGGCCAACCTACGCTTTTGTTTGTTTTTGCCTAGTCTACTCCTAGTAGGATGAGCATAACCCCATGTGTCATAAGGAGGCTGTGTCTGTCAGTGAACGGAAGAGAAATGGCCACTCGCCCATTTCCTGCCACAGGATCCACCCATAAGGCCACAAATCCAACCTTCACCCATCATGGTGGGCTCTGTCACAGTGGACTTTTAGGGGCTCTGTCCCCCTTACATTTGGGGCCCACTGCCCTGTGCCTGAACAGCACCCTACTGGAAACACCTTGGTTAGTACCAAATGGCACAGGGTTTCATAATGCAGGGTCCAACACAGAAAGGCAGCATTACTTGCTATCCCTGCCAAAACTTCAATCTTCATTGTAGCGGGGCCCAAGCATCATCCATTTCAGCGTCCCAGCTATAACAATGGATCTGGCCAGTCTCCTGATCCCTGCTTGAATCACTCGAGGAATATGGTAATACCATACAGAGAGTTGAACTTCAGTGGCCATCACCTTCAAGACACTGGCAAAAAACGGAGGTACTTCCTGGGAGGGGTTATATAGGGGAGGACTACCTGACTGCTTCTGCCAGTGTCCAAGCACATATTAGGTGGCCAATAACTCAGTCATAATTAATAGCCTGCTCTCTATCCCATGATCTACGATAAAGAAAAAAAAAAAAAAAAGAAAAAACACAACGCACACAACAATATTGCTGTGAAACTCTACTTTTAAAAACAATCAGGGGAATGAATGAAGAGTGTCTGAGACACTTTAGAAACCAGTTGTGCCTCCACATGAAAAATATCAGTGTAGGCGACTGCCTGCTGTCAATTATAAACAAACAAAGAGCGGAACTGGTTGCTAGGAGACAAACTAATTCAGCCACATGACTTCAATTTTCAAATCTCATTGACTCAGCAGAGAATAACTTTAAGAATAAATTATCCCGGTGTGTTAGCTTTGTGAATTTCCAACTCTACATGCATTTTGTTAAAAATGGCACAAAATGTAAGGCAACAGATCTGTAGCGGTTAAGCCTGACCTTGCATACCATTTCCTCATTTCTGAAAGTGCAGGACAATGCAGTTTGGGGAGGATTTCTAAGGATCTCTGACCCTTTATACAAGCTGTGGAAATCAGACAAAGCAAGTAGAGCTGCATAAGGGAGCAAAAAAAAAAAAAAAAACATTTTTATAAGACTGAATTATTGTGGCTAAAGATTGATTCAGAATGTTCCATAGGCCCAGGAGTTCTCTAAAATTAGGACTCTGCATTTTGCAATTTTTTGCCCTCAAAGGATGTACTATTTCTTACTCAAATGTGTACATTATACCTCCTTGTTAGGTATATGATTTGAAACATTTCCATTTTCAGTATGCTCCCACAGAAATACTATTTTCAAAAACGTATAATAAAGGATTACTGTCCATAGTAACCAGACACTTGATTTCTGACACCACAAATATTACCCCTAGGCACCTGCCTGTTAACATTAATAGTAGATTAGTACAAAAATAAACAAAAGGAAGGTGCCTGTCATTTGTAACGTGCTAGTTCTTACCTATTACCATCCAGATTGCAAATCGTATCCACGTGCCTTTGTCCAACTGCATCATAAGGTATACATTTACAAAGATGCTCAAAACAGGCAGCACAGGTAGGAACGGTACCTAAAGAGAGGACAAATACAATACATTTAAGGATATGAGAATAACTACCTTGTTCATACTAAGTCTATGCTGAGCCCTTATTAGGTTACATGAAAATGCTCTATTAGAAAATGTATAACGCTTGATGTGTCAAATGTAAGTGATAAGAGAGACTTTTTACTTTGAAACTATTACCTTTAACAAGAATTATTCGCTTCCTTATCTAGTATCATACTATCACTCTATATAGTTGTGTCATATACCAGTTAAAAAAAAATAAAATGCAACCAGGCACATCATATTTACAATAATATCCACATGTATTTATTTGAAACTTCCTACAATACCAGTGGGTTTAAAACCAGATTCAGTCAGTTCATAATCTGATATTTGAAATCTAAAAAAAAAAAAAAAAAAAAACTGCCAGTGTGCTTTTGCACACTGCTGTATGCCCTGCTCGTATTTGTGGCCAAAAACGTCTAGCCATTCCATACAAGGATAAAAATAAACTCAATTACCAGTTGTACACTGGGCTGTAGATCTTCAAAGTAAAATCAATGTGCAGAAAAACTTTTTGTAGAATCTTAAAGTGATTGTAAAGGCAGAAGCTTTTATATCTTAATGCATTCTAGGCATTAAGATAAAAAAAGCATTCTTTGTGCAGCAGCCCCCTTATACTTACCTGAACCCCATCTTGATCCAGCGATGTTGCAGGAGTATCTCGGCTGCCCGGGACTCTCCCTCCTCACTGGCTGAGATGGCAGCATGGTGCCATTGGCTTCTGCTGCTGTCAAAGTAAATGAGCCAATGAAAAGAGAGAGGGGGCGGGGGCTCTATGTCTGAATAGACACAGGGAGTTGTGGCTCTGGTGCCCCCATAACAAGCTACTTGCTGTGGGGCCACTCAACAGGAGGGAGGGCCAGGAGAGCCAAAGAGTGACTCGAGAAGAGGAGGATCAGGGCTGCTTTGTGCAAAACCACTACACAGAGCGGTTAAGTATAACATGTTGGTTATTTTTAACAAATAAAAAAAAACAGAGTAGAGTTTTGGGTGAGAGATAAAATACCCATTCCTAGGTCCACATCTTATCTGATAACCAGACTCCATTAGTCTCTGCTTTCCACAGCCTTTACATAGGTGAGCTGGCGGATGCTCATGGCTCTCTCCGCTATGAGCTGGTGAGAAAGGCTGAATGCCAACAGAACACTAAAAAAGGTACAAGCGCAGGTATTGACCTGAGTTTTGTTAGTGGCTCAGATGTTTTGTTTTACGCTATAGAGTTGTTGTACAAAGCCCTCCTACACTGAAACAGTTTGCTGCCTTGCTGAATAAAAAGATAACTTCTAAGATAGGCGGCAGTCAGAAACTTACGAGTAAAAGACATTTTGTTACAGCCCTGGGTGCAAGACAAGGAGCCTATAGGTGGGAATTTGGGAAAAACCCTTCTGCATTACAAAAATAGGTAAGAAAAAGGATTTCCCGAAGCAAAGACGTGGGGTAAGCTGGTTGGTTACAACACCTATATGGAATCATGAAGGCTTAAGCAAACAGGCCAATATCTCTGTACGCATCTCAAGATTTAATTTTTAACTGGAGACTACCTTTAACTTATTACTCTTTTTATATGAGATCATATAACCTATCTACAATCCTGGGAAAATCTGAAGAGATCTAGGCTGGGCACTCTGCTCCATGGTCACATTATTGAGTGGAAATATTCATTACCTTAAAAGATAGCTTGGTTTTGCTTTCAGGCTGCCTCCAAATGATTACAGTCAAGAGGCAACATAAAAGAAGGCTGAGAGCAAGAGAGGAGATCACTGAAGCACTTCCATTCACCAGAGATTCCTGGCCGAGAACACAGACACAACAAAATATGATAATCAGCAGACCTGAAAAGAGAAAAAGTGCAACATATTAGAAATTGGTGATGCTTTGGGACATCTATCAATAGCATCCTATTTTAATCATTAAGGCCCTTTTCAAATGGGCTTCAGCTTGTATAAGAGCAGTGCTAACAGTAACCTTTGACAAAGCATTGGCAGAGCTTTCAGCAAGCTTTGTTGAAATTTTTAAAGTATCAATCAACTCCAGTTTGTAAATGTTGAACATGGATCCTAATGGGATTGTCACTTAAGGCTTTCAACAAGTTTCAAGAACTGCCGAAGCCTGCTAGCAGCTTGTTTAAAGTGGCCATCAGCACTCCCATAAATATGGTTGTAACATGTTCAGAATGTGAACTTAGCCTTTAAAAAATTATGAGGGGGATTGCCACAGAAATCAGGGACATTTCCTGATATATGTGGTATTACAGTCTCGGTAGGTCGTCAACCATAAATACATGTTTTAGGTCTCCTTGGTGGTTAATTCTGGGCACTGTAGTTCTTTTAATACAGTTTTAAGATCCCACTGGGTTGTGTTTATGACAGAAAAGAGCTACAGGTCATAAGACAATTACTCACCTACGCCACCAGCTGCACAATTTACTATGGCTCCTGATAACCTGGTTGGTTCAGTGTTAGTTGGGCAGAACAACGATTTGAGAGTCAGTTTCTCATCTTCTCCCAGAAACCCGGCCTGAGACTCACTAGTACTGACAGACTCATTAATATCCGGCTCTTCATTTGTGCTGGCCATTTGATAAGCCATATTTGGCTGCTCTGGTTGATACCTGTAAAATAACAAGGGAAAAATCCAAATAAACCAGTTGCAATAGCACCAACCATGTCATTAAAATACATGAAACTTTCTACATGAAAATGCTTCCCATACAATATACAAATAATGTATGCCTTTACCTTAAAACTAACACACAGGCAGCTACCAAAGAGTAGGCTAGAAGTGTGCCAATGGACATGAGATCAACCAAATCTTTCAGGTCAAACAGAAACGCCATCAATGCTGGAAAAGAAGAGGCAATGCAAATTAGGAGTTTCCTGTCATTTATTTGAAGTGATTGTAAATCATACATTTTTTATTTTCTCTAAAAAAACCAAAAACAACAAAGTTACTCTTACCTGCTCCTCTTCTCCACTACGTTCTCCAGATCCACCTCATAAGAAAAAAAAAAAAAAAGAGCTTCCAATAGCGCAGTGTTTTTAAGTAAAAGCATATACAGTATATTACCAAAAGTATTGGGATGCCTGCCTTTACACGCACTTGAACTTTAATGGCATCAGCAGTATTAGTCTGCAGGGTTCAATATGGAGTTAGCCCATCCTTTGCAGCTATAACAGCTTCAACTCTTCTGGGAAAGCTGTCCACAAGGTTTAGGAGTGTGTCTATGGGAATGTTTGACCATTCTTCCAGAAGTGCATTTGTGAGGTCAGGCACTGATGTTGGATGAGAAGGCCTGGCTCGCAGTCTCCGCACTAATTAATCCCAAAAGTGTTCTATTGGGTTGAGGTCAGGACTCTGAGCAGGCCAGTCAAGTTCCTCCACCCCAAACTCGCTCCTCCATGTCTTTATGAACCTTGTTTGTGCACTGGTGTGCAGTCATAATGGAACAGCAAGGGGCCATCTCCAAACTGTTCCCACAAAGTTGGGAGCATGAAATTGTCCAAAATGTCTTGGTGTGCTGACACCTTAAGATTTCCCTTCACTAGAACTAAAGAGCCGAGCCCAACTTCTGAAAAACAACCCCAGACCATAATTCCCCCTCCACCAAATTATTTGGACCAGTGCACAAAGCAGACATGGTTGAGTGAGTTTGGGGTGGAGGAACTTGATTGGCCTGCACAAAGTCATGACCTCAACTTTATAGAACACCTTTGGGATGAATTAAAGCGGAGACTGCGAGCCAGGCCTTCTCGTCCAACATGAGTACCTGACCTCACAAACGCACTTCCAGAACAATGGTCAAACATTCCCAGAGACAGAGATGCACTCCTAAGCTTTGTGGACGGCCTTCCCAGAAGAGATGAAGCTGTAATAGCTGCAAAGTATGGGCCAACTCAATATTGAACCCTACGGACTAAGACTGGAATGCCATTAAAGTTCATGTGCGTGTAAAGGCAGGTGTCCCAATACTTTTGGGAATATAGTGTATTTTCCAATATGCTTACATATCCAAGGGAAAGAGCACACATCCATTGAAAGATGGCAGCAGAGAAGGAGAGTGGAGATTGGGCGTATTCTAGACTGATTGTGGTCGCAAGGCTCTGGTGAGGCTCCATTGCATGAGGGCTTGATGGGTGGGGAGCACCATTTTGGTTTGATATTATCACGCTATGTTGGTTTTTGTTTTTATATGTCCATGAGGAAGCACTGAACAGAAGGCGTGACAAGCAGTGGAGGAAAGAGGAGACAAGAAGTGACACTGGATTGTTGCCGATCACAAGTGTGATTTGACCCATTATACAAAAGAGGGGGTCTCATTATCTGGTGAGCATTTAAGATATTGGTGAGAAGATCACTAAGGATTGGTCATTAAGGAACTTTGCACATGGGGATATTCTAGTGCTGGAAATAGGACTATTTTGAGACCTTTTTGGGAAAGAAGGATTTCAGCAGCTGGGATAATACATTTTTGGGGATGATTATGTTTTTCATATATCGCAATTGCCGATTACTTCTATGTTGCAGTTATAAACAAAAAATATATTAAAGTCATTTTTCCAATCATTTACGGAAAATATGTCTGAATGGTGGAATTAGGTTTCTGAAATGAAGGAAAAAAAAAAAAAAAAAAAAAAAAAAGGACGCCTATTTATCTTTATGTCATAAATCACAGATGAGCACATTAGTGAGCTCCAAATAAAGAAGCCCTGCTCTGTACTGTACTGCGTTCCCCTAACAGGAAGTGTAATACATTAGGCAATACCAAAAATATCTCAGGGATGACTTGGTCACATTCCCTGAAGCCTAAGCCGTAAAAAGCTATTCTAATTTACAGCCGTCAGGCACTTAGCTGTGAATGTTTAACATGTTTAAAGTTGAAGAAGCACCTAGCATAACACACTCTGGGTTTGTAATCAATGCAAACCGCAGGGATTTTCCTGAAAGCACGGTAAAAGCACTTTATTATTCACATTTGTTGCTTTCAAATTTCTTTTCTGGGTCTATGGACCAAGATTCTGCAAAGATGAAAGTAAAACAGTTTTTTTCTTTTTTAATATTTTCCTCCTTTTCATAGGACTTACAGGGGCTTGTATGAACAAGTATTGCTTCATGGGATAGGGCTATCTAAGGGAATGCTTCACTGTACAGGGACAGCAGATTCAATAGAAGCAAATGAGGTAGTACACGTTGCTCTGTGTACACACAGCTCTTGACTAAACACCTGTGTGTTTAGCCACAGTCAGGACTCATTCGCCCGGTCATCTTTACATGTAATATTCGGGTTTATGACAATGCATGTTAAAATATTAAAGCTTCTTTTTTCTTCTAATAAAATAACTAAACATGTCATATTTACCAGCTCTGTGTAATGGTTTTGCACAGAGCAGCCCAAATCCTCCTCTTTTCCAGGTCCCCATTGGTGCTCCTGGCTCCTCCTCTTTAGCGAGTGCCCCATAGAAAGCTGCTTTATATGGGGTACTTGTGCAGGCTCCCTCCCGAGCTGCTCTGTCTGCATCTATTGACATGGCCTAGATGGCTTGGCCCTGCCCCCCACTCCCTCGTCACAGGATTTGATTGACAGCAGCGGGAGCCAAAGGCCAGCTGCTATCAACCGGCCCAGTAAGGTGGGATAGAGCCAGGAGTACCGCAGCTCTCATGCACAGAGCTGGATCGGGAAAGAGCTCAGGTAAGTATAAGGGGGCAGGGGGGATTCTTTTACACAGAAGTTTTTTTTTACCTTAATGCATAGAATGCATTAAAGCGGTGTTCAGCCACCCCTCCACCCCCCCCCCCTTCAAAAATTGAAAAAGTCAGCAGCTACACATACTTTAGCTGCTGACATTTAATATTAGGACACTTACCTGTCCTGGAGTCCAGCAATGTCGGCACCCCAGCCGATGTTTACATCGGTTGTCGCCGCCGCCATTGCCGGTAAGGGAGGCACACTGCACTCTCTCACTGGCCTGGCAGCAGGTGAAGGAGGAGCGAGGAGGAGGCCGTGTGGCAAGGTCCGACGGAAGTGGTCCCCCCCAAAAGGTGCCAAATGTGGGGGAGGGAGGAATCAGATAAGCAGAAGTTCCATTTTTGGGTGAAACTCCATTTTAAAAGGTAAAAACCTTTCAGCTTTAGAGCCACTTTAATTGCACTGGTGTGACTCTCATTCTGATTGATACTTCAACCCACCTTCCTAATAGAGGTGTGTTGCAGTGCACTTGGAAGCAAAGTGCATGTTGGTGTGTTGCAGCTTGTTGCATTGCACTACACCATGCACTGCAAGGTGCACTGGGGTGCCATTCAGAATAAAATGGCACGACATCCCAATTACTGTGCCTTGCCCATGCTACTGCAACAAAATATTAATAGGTCCTTCTAGTATATAAGGTGCAGAAGAGTGTTGGATGCTTTTTAGGAGATTGGCTCTGAGGAATAAGGGATTTCGAAAAGCGTCAGCCACATGGAAGGTCCTCCGGTGTGCTGGACACGGTCCCGATGACCTGGTCGCTTTATGTCCACTGTGGTATTTGATATGCTTTTATGAATAAATTGTTTGAGTATATTTCTTTTGTTTCACATTAATAAATACATTAATAATACCGCAAGGTTGGTCGCCCTCTTTTTGTTTCTGACCCTTGGAGGACAGCAAGGTCTGTGCATTTACCTGGATTTATAGAGATTCTATGTGTTATCAACGCCGTCACATCACTTTCGAGCGCAGGAAATTGTTTTTCTATTACATTGAGCTTTTTAGGAGACTTTGGGGGAGATTTTCTAAAACTGGTGCACTCCGAATCTAGTGCATGGTAACCAATCAACTTCTAACCTCAGATTGTCAATTAAGCTTTGACAATAAAACCTGGAAGCTGATTGATTACTATGCAGACCTGCACCAGATTTTGAACTCTTCAGATTTAGTAAATCAGCCCCTTTAGGTGGCAGACTTCTAGTTATATGAAAAGGACACAATGTATAGGAATCACGCAAACCCTGTAAGGGTAACCACTATAAAAGAATGACTGCATCATATTTCAGCTTACCTGCAACAGCTCCGGAAGAAACTGTGGCTATAATTGGTGTTTTGCTCTTTTCACTGACTCTGGCTAAAACTTTAAATAGCAGCCCGTCATCGGCCATGGCATAAATCACACGAGGCATGGGAAACATAGAACCAAGTAGACTATAAAAGAGAATAAAAAAAGAAAACCCAACATATTCAACACTTACAATTTAAGTAGATGAATTATTAAATTTGGAACGTGTGTGGTCTTGATTTCAGTTACCCAGGGAATTTGTAAAATCTACCATGAAGTATTAACAGTAATTGTGTGTGTAGTTTCTAAAAGTAAATATTAACCAAAGTATGCTATCTGAAAGTCAGTTGTGGAGTGTGAAGCAGGTGTAAATCTGACTGCTCTTCATAGTGCAGCATGCTGTGTATATGTGTGGGTCTGTTAGGAGAGGGGATTGTAAGATTCAAACCTGGTGCTTCTTTTGTGTAATGTACCATGCTAAGTAGATTTTTGGCTAAGCATAACCCATCCCTGTGTGTTATATAGGAGATTTACTGGCTCTAGTACTTGATGAATGTGTACCATGGTGGGCCAAAAAACACATTTTTACTTTAATTTTCTCAAATTATACTACTTTTATGACACAAACCTGCCTGAATCAGCATGAAAACTGAGGAACTACCATTTTAATGAGATAAAGCAACAGCCGATCCCACATTTCACTAATGACAGGTTTTCTTTAAGAATGGTCCCAGAAAGTAGAATCAATACTAGGAGATCATATCCAGATTTAGTGAACATAAGATTACAGCGATACCAGGGCAATGTTTTTAATGTGCAGGCTTATAGGAAACCGCATTAAAATGACACTAAACAATATCCTTATTCTACAAGAATCATCCATACACATTCACTACTTCATGGCCCTGTAATCTATTTTTCATAAAATCATTCTTTACTGTGTTTTTCTGCTTCCATGTAATGCTCACTGTGAGCTCCCAAACCTCTTCCAAAATCATTTGTTTTGAACGAGAAGCATGTCAGTTGGGGTCAGGTGCACTGTTCTATGCACACTACACAGCCCATAGTTTCATCATAGGGTAAGCAAGAGAGGGTGGCTAGGTTTATACATACAGTGGGACCATGGAGAACAAATGTAACTAACCTCAAAAAAAAAAAAAAAAAAAGGAATGTGGGGATTAAAGGAGCCCATGAGCGATATAAGGTACTTTGAGTTAATACATACATGATACTATTTTTTTCTTTTTTGAAACCAGAGTTAAGGGTCATTTGAAAAGCATAGTTATCCTTTCTGATCAGGTTTCATGTGACACCCATCAGGAAGTAACATGAAACATGGTCTCATTCTCCAATCCTCCACTAATGTGAATTGCGGGGTTCTCCTCCCTGCACACACCCCTAGCAGAGCTGTGTGTGGCTCTGCCTGCACAGCTGTGTCATCCATTCATAGGGAATCTATGAATGGAAATACTTCAAGTCTCACCTTCCACCATGGCACAGTGACTTAATTTCAATGGAAAACAAGCACGGTGACACTTGTAGTCCATTGTTTACTTCCTCCAACCCCATAACTGTAGGTCCATACCTCCATATGAACCGGAGTCTGGGAGGGGAATAGCCTGCATCGCACTGGTCAGGACTGCGATCCAAATATTTAATAAATGCACATTTTTTGTTTTATGAACGTGGGTGCATGTATTACATTTTTGCAACAGATGGACTATATCTTTAACAATGTGCGAAGTGCAATAGATGGCAGAAGAGTAAATACTTCTGTTATAAAAACAGAGTAGCTGGTTTATGGCTTAGCAATTTTATAATAATATCCAATTAGGAAATGAAGGAGCAAAAACGTGTACATGCATAGAAAAGTGAATTACCTTGTGGAAAGCGCACAAAGAGATCCAACAGCAACAGCATATCTTGCTCCACCCCATCCCACGTAATTGAAGGCCACTGGCAGAGGACTGTTTTTGTCCAATAAATAGTAGGGCATCATGAGAGTGAGGGCAGCTGATACGCCAAAGTATGCCACAAAGCAAATGAGGAGAGAAGCAACAATGCCAATAGGAATGGCTTTCTGGGGGTTCTTTACTTCTTCACCTAGAATTAAGCATATATATAAAAGAAAAGTCAAATTAATTTTTGGATGGATATTTAAAGATGCTCACCAGCCAAAGTGCTGCCCAAAACAATGTCGCTAACCTGACTCAATGACTCACTTGATGCCTTCAAAACACCTAAGTGAAAACGAGGGTATACCTGTGGGCACCAAGTGAGCGACAGCCCTTGTTTGGCTGAATACAGGCCTTTCAATGGTCAAGTGTAAATGCAAAAGCCAATACCTTTAGGAAATTGAAACCTAATATAAAAAGGGCACAGACTTCAAATAATGTATATGAAGCTAAATGAAAATAATATACTATTGGTATGGGGGCAAAACTATATTTTTTAGGTTCTGGGAACAGCAGTACAGACAAAACAAGAAAAGTATTTCTTTTATTTTTAAAATGTTCAATTTTACAGTTTATTTCAAATCTGCTGCTTAACTGGATTAGAAGAAAAATAAGGCTTCAAAAAGACCTACAGCGCCTTGAAAAAGTATTCAGCCCTTGAAATTTTCCACATTTTTTCATGTAACAACCAAAAAACAGGATTTTTTGACTTACTGTAAAATCCCTTTCTCAGAGGAGTTCGTCGACAGGCACAGCGACTCTTAGGACTAAGTGGGTTATACTGCCCTCTTCAGGAGTTTACTAGGCAGAACAGGCAGTTCTAACAGCAAAAAGAACAGTAACAGACACAGCCCCTCCCAGGGGGTAGTTCCCTCTGGCAGATAACCCTACACCCAGCTCTGCTAGCTCAGTTCGTAACAAGCAGTGCAACATCCAGAGGGCTGGGTGCTGTGCCTGTCGACAAACTCAGAGAAAGGGATTTTATGGTAAGTCAAAAAATCCCGTTTTCTCTTTTGTTCGTCGACAGGCACAGCGACTCTTAGGACTAAGTGTGACGTCCAAAAGTAGTGCCAAAAAATGAGGGGTGGGTAACAGAACAACAACAGAACTACACCCAACCGAACCCTCAGCGAGGAACCACACGTGTCTCACACGGCCCCCTGCAAAACTTTGCGGCCAAACGCAGCATCCGCGGATGCTAAAACATCAACTTTGTAAAACTTTGAGAAGGTGTGCACAGAGGACCAAGTAGCCGCTTTGCACACTTGAGACACCGACGCCTGATGTCGAAAAGCCCAGGAAGTGCTAATCGCCCTGGTAGAGTGAGCCGTGACCGGGAAAGGAGGCTCCAGACCCCGAACAGCATAGGCTCGGGTCACAGTCTGTCTAATCAAACAAGAAATAGTGGCCGACGAGGCCGCCAGACCCTTGCGTGGGCCATCCATCACTACAAAAAGCGCATCCGACCTCCGAAAAGAGGCCATGGTCGCCAGATACACCCGCAGGGCCCGAACAACATCCAGGGAGTGCAAGGCAACCTCCCTAGGATGAGAGGGACGTGGGCAGAGCGACGGAAGGACAATGTCCTGATTGATATGGAAAGATGACACCACCTTCGGCAGAAAAGAAGTTGATGGTCGCAGAACCGCCTTATCCTTGTGTAGGACCAGATATGGAGACCTACATGACAGAGCCGCCAACTCAGACACCCGCCGAGCGGATGTGATGGCTACCAGGAAAGCCACCCTTTGCGACAGCAATTGTAGCGATATCTCCCTGATATTCTCAAAGGGTGGCTTCTGAAGGACCGAGAGCATCAAATTGAGGTCCCATGGCGCAGAGGCGACCGTACCTGGGGGGGGGGCGACATGTTGATCCCCCTGTATGAAAGTACGGATCAAAGAATGTGTCCCCAAAGGTCACTGAAAAAAGATCGCCAGGGCAGAAACCTGACCTTTGATCGTACTCAACGCCAGCTTCTGGTAGAGACCCTTCTGCAGAAAAGCCAGAACCCGAGATACTGAAAGATCGGGGATTCCACCCCCATTCCCCATTCTCGCACCAGGCGATATAAGCCCTCCAGGTGCGGTGATAAATCTTCCGGGAAGTGGCCTTATGTGCCTTAAGCATGGTGGGGATCACTGAGTCTGAAACACCCCGATCCCTCAACACCTAGGATTCAATAGCCAGGCCGTTAAAACCAGCGAGGGTAACCAGGATGCAAGATGGGCCTCTGAGACAGTAGGTCCTCACGAAGCGGGAGTCGCCAGGGGACGTCCACCACCATTTGAACTACGTCGGCGTACCAAGGATGCCTTGGCCAATCTGGAGCTATGAGAATGGTCGGTATGCCCTCTGTTTCTATTCTGCGCAGAAGAAACTTGAGAGGGGGAAAGGCGTAGAGGAGCCGGTACCGAGCCCACGGAGCTACTAGGGCATTCGCCGCATCCACTAAGGGATCCCTTGTCCTGCACCTTCCGATTGAGACAAGACGCTAGAAGGTTCACGTCTGGAGTACCCCCACCTCAGACAAATCTGATGGAACACGTCCGGGTGCAGGGACCACTCTCCCTGGTCCAGTCCCTGACGACTGAGGTAGTCCGCCTGCCAATTCTCTACGCCCGGAATGTGGACGGCGGAGATTGCTGGTACATGGAGTTCTGCCCCCCCGCAGACGAGCTTCTTGACCAGCCCTGGCGATTCACGTATGCCACGGCCGTGGCATTGTCCAACGGAATCCGGACAGGGCACCCATGCAGCCTCCTCGTCCAATGGGAGAGGCAACACCTGATGGCCCGCAATTCCAGGACATTGATCGGGAGACGAGACTCCTCCGGAGACCACCGTCCCTGGGCCGACAACAGCCCCGGGAAGCCTCCCCAACCGATCAGGCTGGCGTCCGTCGTGACCACCGTCCAATGGAGGGGGAGGTACAACTTCCCCAGCCGCAGGGCTGGAGCCCGCATCCACCAGAGCAGCGAAGTCCTGGTCCGGTGGTCCACTCTGATGAACCGATCCAGGGATGAGGGGGACTTGTCCCACTTTCGCAGAGTCTCTTGCTGCAGAACACAGGTGTGACACTGGGCGTATGGGATCGCCTCGAAGGTGGACACCATGAGGCCCAAGACCCGCATGCAAAAGCGTAGGGAGGACCACCTCTGGGACAGCAGGGACCGAACCGCCGACTAAATCGTATGTCGCTTGGATGGTGGAAGAAAGGCCTTCGCCTGGGCCACATCCAGAATCAGACCCAGATACTCCAAGCGGTGAGACAGAGTCTTCACAGACTTCGAGTGATTGATCACCCAGCCGAACTCCTGCAGAGTGTGCAAGGCAATCGTCACATTGTCCCTGAGAGCTGGAGCCGACTCTGCTCACAAGAGAAGGTCGTCCAGATACGCCACCACTGCGATGCCCCTCTGTCTCAGCAGAGCCAGAACCGGGGCTAACAGCTTGGTGAAGACCCGAGGCGCAGAGGCCAGGCCAAACGGGAAAGCCACAAACTGATAATGATGCTCCCCGCCTGCAAAGCGCAGGAAGCGCTGGTGCTGAGCGCACATGGGAACATGCAGGTAAGCATCTTTGATGTCGAGGGAAGCCAAGAAATCGCCCTGGTGCAGAGACGCCAACACAGAGCGGACAGACTTCATCCTGAACCTTCGTACACGCACAAAGCAGTTGAGGGGCCTTCAGGTCCAGAATCGGGTCGACCCCATCCTTCTTTGGGACCACAAACAGGTTGGAGTAAAACCCATGGAAATGTTACGCACACGGAACGGGGAGCACTACCCCTTAACAGAGTAGGTCCTGCCTCACCCCAAACAGGGCCTGCAGCCTGTCAGCCGGCAGTTGCAAGTTGGAGGCGAAGAACCTGTCCGGAGGACGGGAATGAAATTCTATTCTGTACCCCGAGGAGATCACCTCATGCACCCAGCGGTCCGAAATGTGTGAAGTGCACCGGTCTGCACACCCCAGGAGACATCCCCCCACCCAAAGAAGTGCGGGTGGGTGCAGCCCTTCACACAGAGGACGACTTGTCCTCCGGCTTGTCGCGCTTACGCTGCCGGGCATGCTTCTGTCCACCCGCGGGGGCCTTGGCGGGATTCGAGCCCTTGTCCGAGGAGCGTGAGGGACGAAAAAGCCGATTCCGTGAGTGTCTGACACCAGAGCAGAGGCCACAACAGGCCGCATGGCCGACCCTGCCACAACAAACATGGATCGGACGATGGTCTCAGCCTTCCTGTCCACCGGGTCCTTAAAGGACGGCGTGCCTTCCACTGGGATCGTGCTCACCTTGTTCAGGCGAGACACAGGGGGATCAACCACGGGAGGTAATGCCCACTTTTTTAAACAGGCTGCCCTCGAAGGGATAGCGCACAGAGAAACGTTTGGGTATGGGAAGGGAGCTCTGAGGCCGTTCCCAGTCTCTGTAGACAAATTTATCCAGGTAAGACACATACGGGAAAACCTTAGCCCCCTGGGCCGGTTTATGCAACCCGAGGGGGACGTGGACCTCATGCGAGGATCCCGCCATATCATCCAACTTCAGGGTTTCACGCACCGCTGTGATCAGGGCGCTGACTAGTGCCTTCTCGTGCGCAGCAGTGGCCACCACAGATTCCTCCTCACCATTAGTAGAATCCGGGGCCTCGCTATCAGACAGCTCAAGGGGGGTCCCCATCATGGTGGAGTCCCCGTCAGGGCCCGAGTCCTCACCAGAAGGGGGGGTAGGGGCCACTTTTTCGCCGCCTTACGCCCACATGCTGTCTCTACCCAGGAGACGAAGGATTCCAGGACCGCCGACAGAGTGTCCATAGGGATCACAGTCCCTTAGGTGCTGGCTGCAACCACAGAGAGGTCTGGTGGGGAAGCACCCGCATCGGCTGCCATTGTGACACCCACCCTGGTAACACACCACCTAACTGAGGTCTAGGTACCAGTAGACCAGGCACCCCCCACCCCCAAAACACTGCGCAGGACTTACTACAGGAGGGTAACCCAGGATGGACTCACCACCTGCCCACTCAACTGTCCAGGAGAGGAGCCGTGCCTGCTGCTGTCCGCAGCTGCCTTGCCCGCCTATCCTCCACACTTGCCACTGCTTCTGCCCCACAGGGGGGTAAAACGGCACCAGAATTCACTGGGACCGCCCCCCACACCCACAGGTCGGCACACGTGCATAGGTCACAAGAAAATGGTCGCTGCTGCACACTAGAGGCCAAGCCCCCAGTCAGGAATACCGCGGCTACACCAAATTGGCCGCCGGGCGCCCCGGAGGCCGAACCATGCGGCCGGCCACAAGAAAACGGAGGCTGTCTCCACTCAAACCCAAGGATGTCATATGACGTCCGGCGGTACGGAAGTGATTAATGGGATTTTATGTGATAGACAAACACAAAGTGGCACATAATTGTGAAGTGGAGGGAAAATGATAAATGGTTTTCAAATTTTTTTTACAAATAAATATATCTGAAAAGTGTGGCGTGCATTTCTATTCAGCCCCCTTTACTCTGATACCCCTAACTAAAAATCTAGTGGAACCAATTGCCTTCAGATGTCACCTAATTAGTAAATAGAGTCCACCTGTGTGTCATTTAATCTCAGTATAAATGCAGCTGCTCTGTGAAGCCCTCAGAGGTTTTTTAGAGAGCCTTAGTGAACAAGCAGCATCATGCAAGGAACACACCATATAGGTCAGGGATAAAGTTGTGGAAAAGTTTAAAGCAGGGTTTGTTTATGAAATAATATCCCAAGCTTTAAACATCTCACGGGGCACTGTTCAATCCATCATCCGAAAATGGAAAGAGTATGGCACAACTGCAAACCTACCAAGACATGGCCGTCCACCTAGACTGACAGGCCAGGCAAGGAGAGCATTAATCAGAGAAGCAGCCAAGAGGCCCATGATAACTCTGGAGGAGCACTCCACAAATCTGGCCTTTATGAAAGAGTGGCAAGAAGAAAACCATTGTTGAAAGAAAGCCAGAAGAAGTCCCATTTGCAGTTTGTGAGAAGCCATGTGGGGGACACAGCCAACGTGGAAGAAGGTGCTCTGGTCAGAGGAGACCAAAATGTTACTTTTTGGCCTAAAAGGAAAGGGCTATGTGTGGCGAAAACTAACACTGCACATCACCCTGAACACACCATCCCCACCGTGAAACATGATGGTGGCAGCATCATGTTGTGGGGATGCTTTTCTTCAGCAGGGGCAGGGAAGCTGGTCAGAGTTGATGGGAAGATGGATGGAGTCAAATACAGAGCAATCAAAGAAGACGACCTGTTAGTCTGCAAAAGACTTGAGACTGGCAGGAGGAGGTTCACCTTCCAGTAGGACGACCCTAAGTGCCAGTTCACAATGGGGAGACCTGTCAGGTGACTTGTCAGCTTGACAAGTCACACTCCATTCAGTACAATCGACTCAAATCGCTCAGACTTAGAAAAAGGTTCCTGTACTACTTGGGGGCGACTTCGGAGCGGCTTGCATTTACTTCTATTATAGAAGTCGTATGCAAGTCACGCTGTGTGGGGCGGCTTTAGAGTTGGGCAACTTTGAAGCTGCCCCAGTGTGAACTGGCACTAAACATACAGCCAGAGCTACAATGCAATGGTTTAGATCAAAGTATATTCATGTGTTAGAATGGCTCAGTCAAAGTCAAGACCTAAATCCAATTTGGAGTCTGTGGCAAGACTTGAAAATTGCTGTTCATAGACGCTCTTCTTCCAATCTGACAGAGCTTTAGCTATTTCGCAAAGAAGAATGGGCAAAAATTTCACTCTATATGTGCAAAGCTGGTAGAGACATCCCCAAAAAGACTTGCAGCTGTAATTGCAGAGAAAGGTGGTTCTACAAAGTATTGACTCAGGGGCTGAATACAAATGCATGCCACACTTTTCACATAATTGTAAAAAAATTTGAAAACCATTTATTATTTTCCTTCCACTTGACAATTAGGTGCCACTTTGTGTTGGTCTATCACATAAAATCCATTTACGTTTTTGGTTGTAAAATACAGAAAATTTCAAGGGGTATGAATACTTTTTCGAGGCATTGTATATGGGAGCTCTTGGTTATGACATTCACTGCAATAAGTGACATTTCTCTACTAGAATATCGCAGAAATACACAGCTTTCATGTACTCTCACCTGTAGTAGCTATACAGTCAAAACCAACAAATGCATAAAAGCAAGTCGCAGCTCCAGACAGGACTCCAGCAAAACCATATGGCATAAATCCACCAGTGCCATATTCCCAGGTAATCGACTCAGTTTCACTAAAGAAAAGAAAAATTGTATATCATGTTACTGACTTCTTTACAAGAACACATTAATTAGGTCATACATTTTAAATGACCATCAGTGCTTTGCGAACACCAATATACAAAGCGCATGCAACACAAGCTGCTAAATGTATACTGCTCCATCATGATTAATTTTGGCACATAGGCAGCATCTGTGCACTACAGATGGCCATCCATGCTCTAGAAAAATGCTTATCATAAAAACCTCAGACATATTCAATTTCCCTGATGTCTAACTCTCTTAGATTGACTTGGCACACCAATGTGAGCCTGTGCAGTGATTATTAAAAGAACATGAGATGTACTTTAAAAAACTTCACACCATACAGACACATGACACAAGCAGAATGGTTTCCCACTTTGTGAAATAATTACACCTCTGACACTTATTGAAACCTGTATAGAAACAGCTGAGGAGGTTGGCAGACCTACTTGACTAAACCTGTGATGTTGGTATTATTGAAATCATTTTCTGATAACTGCCAGTTTTTAACGGATCCTTTGACAAAGCCAGAAACGATTACGAAGCCCAGGACTAGTACATTGATGCATGTGAATATCTTGTTCACAAATGCTGATTCCTTCACACCAAATGACAAGAGACCTGAGGAAAGAAAGAGACAGATTTGACTGCATACCAGTTGTTTTTGAACAGACATAGGCTATTGATCATTAGCTCAGCTATGAAACAGTGATCACATTGTACAGTCCATCAAAGACCTTTAAAAAGGAGAAGTATAGCCAAAGCTTGTTTGGCTGTACTTCTGCTATGGATCACGGGAGTGCGACCCGTTTTCAAGAGAGAGCGGGCTTTAGTCCACTCTCTGAGGACGTCACAGAAGTCAGTCCAGGCACCACGTCATCATGACAAAGTCTGGATCCACCAGGAGTCTGGACTGACACCAGCAAGCTGCTGAGAGCCCGAGCCAGCCGCTCTGCCCCCTCCACAGCCAAGCACTTCAGTGAGCGAGGAGGGGGCAGAGCAGAGAGTTGTGACTGACAGTAAGCAGCCCACTGCTCGGGGGGGCGGTCAGAACCAAGCGATCAGCAGTGTTCGATCGATCGGTTCTCAGTGTAGAGGCACTGGGGGAAAGATGCAGCATTGGACCGATGCTGCACCTACCTAGGCAAATATGATACTGGAAAAAAAAAAAACCTTTACTTCACTATGAGTCGACTTTGGTGTAAAAAGCGTCAGACCTTTGATCGTATATGACATGTATTTTCCCTCACCGACGTAAAGTAATTTTCACTTCATTTCCAAAAAAAAAAAAGGTCATAGTATAAACGGATCCATCCACGTCGTAGCCAGGTTACGACGTAGAAAGGGGGTCACGGAGATGTGACTCTTGGCTAGCTAGCTTGTGACGACTAGCGAACCAAGACTGGCGGGGGGGCTCGTCACCCGACGAATGACAGTCAGTGTTGAGAGACGAGACGGGGGAGGAGCGAGTGACTTCACGAACCGACACCTCCCCCGTCTCGCCGACCGAGCCC
>BLSH010303276.1:28481-43303 GCA_018402905.1 Glandirana rugosa | reverse complement strand
CATAACCCCACTTGTCTAATGAAGGGCTGCGTCTGTCAGTGAACGTAAGAGTAAGTTTAGTTCTTACACTGCTTACAGCACTTGGCACTGGCTTACTACATAATCCATTCGGTTTACAGCTAAATTATTTTTAAAAATATATTACTTATACCAACAAATTGCTATGGGTTGACAAAATTGTGATTAATTTATAAGACAATCATTTTACGGCAATAGTAAGACCTAGAACAATGCATGTGGGCTTTCAAAATAGGTAACAAAAGCAGGACACCTAGCTATGCCAGGTCACAAACTGGCACAGGAAAGTTTTGGTGGGATCTTTCCATATGCTGCTGGATGTAACCAGATTTCAGAACTAAACACCAACTTTATTCATAACTGAGCAGCTATGGAATGTAGCTCTGTTGATGTCCTACCACTCCTTAACAAGGCCTCTCCCTGGGCTGCCATAACACAGTGACATGCATGTTTGTTGAGAGTATATAGGTTTGAAATCAACTTCTAATGGAAACATAAAAGAACATAAACTACAACTACGGCCAGCCAAGAGAGCCCTCAGGAGATCACTCTTCCACCTGAAGAGCACATCTGACAAACGACTTTCTAGTTTCATGCCATTTGGCTTAAAGTGATTATAAAAGGGAATTTTACTTAAACAAATAACATGTTATACTTACCTGGTCTGTACAACTGTTTTGCACAGGGCAGCCCTGATCCTCCTTTATTTGGGTCCCTCTTTGGCATTGCTGGCTCCTCCCCCCACTTGCTACTCATGCAGGCTCATTTCCAAGCATGCGCTGTGTGTCTGTCTCCCGCTACGTCTTCACTGGCTGTAATTGACAGCAGCCGGAACCAATGGCTCCCAATGCTACCTCCATGGCCAGTGATAAGAGAAAGAGCAGAGAGAGCGGCTCTGCTATTTTGCTCAAGATCAGGCAAAATATTGGAGGTGGGGGGGAGGGGGAATTGGATTCACACAGGCTTTTTTTTTACCTTAAAGGGATTACAAAAAAGGAAAAAAGAAAAATGTAGACCTTTACAAACAATAAACTGGTTGTATTTACCTGCTCTGTGCAAAGCTTTTGCACATAGCAGCCCCGAGCCTCCTCTTCTGGGGTGCCCCATTGGAGCTCCTTGGCTCTTCCTCTTCCCCCACAGAGAGCCTCTTTCCATGGGGCACCTGTGCAGGCACACTCCGGAGTCCCGTGTCCATTAACACATGCAGCACTGCCCCCCACTCTCGTGTTACTGGATTTGATTGACAGCAGTGGGAGCCAATGGCCCCCGCTGCTATCAATCTATCCAATGAGGACAGAGACAGCGGCTGGAGCCGCTGGGCTCGTACACGTTGCTGGAACGGATTGATTCAGGTAAATAAAAGGGGGGCTCTGCGGGCAGCTGTAGCAAAGAAGGTTTTTCACCTTAAATGCATAGAATGCATTCATGTGAAAAAACATGAGACTTTACAACCCCTTTAAGGCACCTCCACACTTGGGTGTTTTGGGATTGCGGTCAGAATTCTGCCCGCAATCCCAAAACGCTCTGCAAAACTGACAAAATCGCACCACACATGTTCAGGTGGCATTCATTTTCAATGGTACCTAAATGCGGGTGCGGTTCTGGCGCGATAAATCGCAGCAAACCACATTGCGTGGGAGCTTCTTTTGGGCAACAAAATTGCGGCAATTGCAGAGTGATTTATCACGTGACAATCGTGGCGGAAATGCACCCTCATTTAGACGCCATTGAAAATAAATGCCACCTGAAAAAGTGTGTGCGATTCGTCAGTTTTTTGGGATCACGGACAGGATCGTGGCAATTCTGCCCACGATTGCAAAACGCCCAGGTGTGAACGGGACCTAATACAGAGAATGAATGAAGATAAAAAACCTTTTGCCTTTAAAACCACTTTAACCACTTCAGCCCCGGAAGGATTTGCCCCCTTCCTGACCAGAGCCCTTTTTGCGATTCGGCATTGCATCGCTTTAACTGAAAATTGCGCGGTCGTGCGGCGTTGTACCCAAACGAAATGTGAGTCCTTTTTTTTTCCACAAATAGAGCTTTCTTTTGGTGGTATTTGATCACCGAGGCGTCATTTCTGATCGCCGCTATAAACAAAAGAAGAGCGACAATTTTGCAAAAAAAACCCAAATTTCTTACTTTTTGCTAAATTACAAATCCAAAAAAATAAAAAATACATTTTTTTCATCAGTTTTGGCAGATTTATATTCTTCCTCATATTTGTGATTAAAAAAAAAATTGCAATCGGCGTTTATTGATTGGTTTGCGCAAAAGTTGCTGCGTTTACGGATTATGAGAATTCATTTTCTGGGGGTTTTTATTTTTTTTTTATTTTTTACTAGTAATGGCGGCGATCTGCGATTTTTAGCGGTATTGTGATATTTCAGCGGACATGTCGGAACATTTTGACACTTTTTTGGGACCATTGGCATTTATACAGCGATCAGTGCTATAAAAATGCACTGATTACTGTGTAAATGCCATTGGCAGTGAAGGGGTTAACCTGCAGGGGGCGCTCTAAGGGTTAACAGCGTTCCCTGGGCGTGTTCTAACTGTATTTGGGCTGCCCTGACTGGGGAAGGGAAGTGATCACAGCTTCCATGTAGAGGAAGGCTGTGACCACAGCCCTTCCCCCCTCACAGAACGGAGGTCCGTGTTTACTTACACGGACCTCCGTTCTTTCACTCCGGGGGGGGGGGGCATCGCAGGTAGCCGGCGGAGATCGACTCCGCCGCACCCGCTCCCTGGCCCTCCCCGGACACAGTGAGCGTGCGGGCGCGCCTCCGGCGGCGCGCGCTCACAGTGCGCGATCTGGCAGCCGCCGTCATATGACGGCGTTTTGCGCAGGAGAGCCACTCTGTCGCTGTCAGATGCCGATCGGCGGTCGGCAAGTGGTTAAGGTCGGGTTCACATATGTGCAAATTGGATGCAAGGATGATCGGCTCTCAATGGAGCCGGTTCACGCAGGTCCGGGGCGGCTGCTTTCTGCATTCCAAAAGGGTCCAGTCCGTGCTTGGGTACGGTTCAGGTGCGAATTCAGGAAAAAATTCGGACAAGATTGCACCTGAACCGGTGAACAGGAATGCACCGGACCCCATGCCTGGAACCGCGGCCGCACATATGTGAACCCAGCCTAAATGGAATAAATAACCTTTCCTGTTTTTGTATTTTTTTTTTTAATAGATCAGCTGATATGAATGTCACGGTGGAGCAGGGATGGGGAACTTCTCCCCGTACTGCTGTCACACCAGGCACTTGGATCCCTGAGTGGCTGCAGGAGCAGGGAACATGTTACCTGAATTTATCCTTTAAGTTTTGATTTGCTGTCTGTACCACCATGGGGGATATTTCCCCATACTTCCGGTCCAGACAAGAGTGCTGGGAAATCATATAGACAAACATAACACATATTTTCAGTAACGGAGAGATTCTGACCTTTCAGGTTATTTTTAAGGTCTATGGCTGTCTGTTCCGGTGACTGTGGAATTTTTCCTCGTTGCCACAAAGTAAAGGTATAAAGGAACCCTGTCATGGTACTGCTACTGCAGACCTCACCAGAAGAGATGAACTCTCCCCAGCAAGATTATAGACAACAATAGCAATGTGACAGAAGTATTAACATTTTCAGGTCACCAATTACGTGTATTACAAAAAAAAAAATGTCAGCAGCTACTAATGATGTAACTGCTGACTTTTACTATTAGGGCACTTACCTGTCCAGGGATCCTGCGGTTATCACCCAAGCCGATTTTTGAATAGTCTCTCGGGTGCTGGAACTACCATCTTGGTAAAGGAAAACCAGCTGTGAAGCCGCAAGGCGAATCGCACTGCAGTTTCTCAATGGGCCAGCTACGGCGAGGCTGAACTTCTGTGGCAAACTCAGTGCCCGCTCCCCTCCACAAGGTACCAAATGTGCCATCGGATGAAGGAGAGGAGGCAGACAAGTGGAGCTTCCACTTTTGGGTGGAGCTCCACTTTAACCGGTTCCCGACTGGCTCACGTAGATTTACTGCTGCAGAGTGGCGCTGTCCCGCAAATCGCCGTCTATAAACGGCGGCTCGCTCGTGCCCGCCGCACACTCTGCAGGAGTGTGGCTGCAGCTCGGACGGACTCAATCTCCGCCAGCGAGCTATGATTGCCTAGCAGAGAGGAACGGGGAACTGCCGATGTAAACACGGCGGTTTCCCGCTCTGTCAGTAGGCATGTAAGATCTACTGATCCATGTCTCTGGGATCTCTTATGCCCCTGGCAGCCCAGCCCCTTCACAGTTAGAACGCCTAGGGAACACAGTTAACCCTTAGATCTCCCCCTGCAGGTTAACTCCTTCACTGTCAATGACATTTATACAGTAATCAGTGGATATTAAAATGTTTGATCACTGTATAAATTACCAAATCCGCCCCAATATCGCAGTCCTGATAAAAAATCGCAGAACGCCGCCATTACTAGTAGAAAAAAAAAATTGTAAAAAAAAATAAATAAATAAATAATAATAAAAAAAAAAAAACACCAGAAATTAATTCTCATGGTGTGTAAATGTGGCAACTTTTGCAAAAAACAATCAATAAAACGCTGATTGCGATTTTTTTTTACCAAAAATATGAGGAAGAATATAAAAATCGGCCAAAACCGATGAATACATTTGTTTGTTTTTTTTTTAGTTTTTTTTTTATATGTATTTTAGCAAAAAGTAAGAAATATTTTTTTTTTTTTAAATTGTCGCTCTTTTTTTGTTTATAGCGGCGATCAGAAATGACGCAGAGGTGATCAAATACCACCAAAAGGAAGGTCTATTTGCGGGGGGAAAGGACGCAAATTTTGTTTGGGTACAACGTCGCATGACCGCGCAATTGTCAGTTAAAGCGACGCAGTGCCGAATCGCAAAAAGTGCTCTGGTCCTAAAGGGGGAAATCCTTCCGGGGCTGAAGTGGTTAAGGGAAATGGCAGAAAGCAGGATTTTTCTTTTTTGATGGACCCCACTGAAATTCATAGATGGGAGCTGTGCCTTAAAGGCCTTGTGTTCCTTCACTCAGTATTTACAGTACAACACTAAGTTATCTCTCCCGATAGAGACGGATGTCCTCCCTTTCACGATAATAAAACACATTTTGTTTGATTTCTAAAGTAAAATTTATCTTTGGGGCCTTGAAGCTGCTGGTGTGAATTTCTTCTCAGAAAAATGATTACACTGAAAACTAGTCATGGTTTTCAGCTGAATGACAAAAAGCACACAAATTATCAAAAAATAAATAAAAGAAATAAATCAATGCTCCTCAATTGCAAATTTCAGGTGTTTTCAAAGCCACACAACACAAACCTGATCTGAAAAAAAATAATAAAATAGATTTATAGATTATATAGAAACCCATCCTTTAGCAAACATGATTTAGAGTTATAAGGATTAATCATTTAACTTCAGCAGGAAAAGTAAATAGTCAAGCCTTTGCAAAATGTCACGAACTGGAAGACAAGTTTACCAGGCTCAGTGTAGTCACATTTATGGCTCATTAACATCAGTTGCAGTCAGGTGCGATTGTAAAAACGCAACAAAAATGCAGGACAAACTCATATGTAAGAAAAATGTATGTATTCCAAAAACCCAGTTTACACCACGGTGGTACCTTCATGTGCATTTAAAAAAATAAAAAATAAATACAGAATGACGCATTATCCCACACTAGAACGCATCGCAAATGTGCATGAACTTGTGCAAAACACATCGCAAACACGCATGTAAATGCAACGTCGGAAAGAAAATAAATTGACATAACTGAAAATGACTACAAAAATGCACTGCAAACACGTATGCAGAAACAAAGAGCGAACGCCGAGAATGAGCCATAGAGGAACAGTGTTATAGAGCTGCTACCGCAGACCTCACCTGAAAATGCTAGTTAGTTGATGGTCCCTGAAAGATACAAGAATCTAGTAGAATATTTAATCAGCAGTTCCAAATACTTCCAAAATCGCTAGGTTAAAATGCAGTTGCTGATATGCAAATTTAGAATTTTTGTGAAAAACCTGTAGCCCAAATATGCAGGCAGCAGTGACACGACTGCTCTACAAGTGTCGGGTCACACTAGTGCGCTGACAGACATTGCATGTAATTCGCACCGCAGTGCTGTTCACATTACAAGCGATGTCTGTGCGATGCGATTTCAGCCATACAAATTGTTTGGCTGAAATTGCATTGCATGCACACCAAAATGGTGCAGGACCTTTTTTTTTGGTCTGCACTGGAATCGGATCGCATTGGTGTTCACACATGCGATCCGATTCCTGCACCATTTCACAGTTCACACTTTGATCTGCGAATCAATTTGGGGGTGTCGTTAACTTTGTATTGACACCTGCAGCAATTCGCAGATCTCAGTGTGAACCAGTTTGCGATTCAAGTGCGATGCGGGAACCCGCACTAGATTCACAGGGTTCTCACATCGCACAAGTGTGAACCGGCACTAAGGGGCTGAGATGCAGGTGTGGGATATGACGGACAGTGTGTTTAATGGAAGAGGCAAGATGGCAGCACTCAATGAGTGGACTGTTGGGTCTTAGGGGTCATCTAGAGCAAGTTTTTGTTTCCTGAACATACACTAATGAGTTGTTTATATTGTGAATAGCTTATGATTTTCAGCAATGTCTTTAAACGTGGGAAAAGAAAAGCGGGTGCTTAAGTGCCAGTTCACACATGCTCCCCGTTTCTGTGCAATGTGGTTTTTAGCCCATTCATTTGAATGGGCTGAAATCACACCAAAAGTGCATGCACTACTTTTAAAACGCACCGTAACTGGAATACATGGTATTGTGCTACAATGCGATCTGGTGCAGGTAAATGCATTGCGTTTGAGGCGTTGTTAATATTACATTGACACCCACGGCAGATTGCACACCCAGTGCGTTAAGAACATGGTGTGGGAAACGTATGCGAATGCAAGAGTTTCCCACACTGCATTCTAGTGTGAATGAGGCCTTAGAGTGGAAAATCACTTACTACAGGAAGTTCCGCTATTTATATTCCTCTGTGTGCATTAAGAGTTTATTTTCCGCACGGGTCGATAGGTTCAGCCCCACCATCAGCAACCTCCTATAACACATCACAGGTCCTAGGAGGCTGTGGAACCATTAAGAAAGTGCAGCCAATGTGCAGCAGAGAGGCAGTTGTGAAGCTGCAGAAGTCACAGATGACTTCCCAACAACATAGCGGTGATGGAGAACCAAAGACAGGCGAAGAACTGGCCCAGGTGAAGACAGCACTGGATCCCTGGGCAGGCAAGTGTGATTTTATTACAAGTCAGCAGCTACAGTATTTTTAAACTGAAGTTACTCTTTAGCTTCAGAATGAACATAGTTTATCCCTTCCAGAATTCACAGATATACCATGCATGAAAGGCCAACATTTCCTTTTATTTTGTTCTTTCGACAGCTAAATTATTTTCACACTGTTTTAATGGACACTTTCCACGAATAAAAATATTTGCTTTTTTCTTGGTGAAATATTATGTGTTCTGGATGGCTGCATCTGAGTAAAGAATTTTACAGTTTACAAAGTAATTAGCCTTTGATCAAGGCCAAAAACTGCACAGCTGGGTGTAGGTGCTGAAGCTAGAGCAAAACAATTCTTTATGGTATGCTGCATTGACATAAGTGCTGGTCTATCACATCTCCAAGCTGAACACCAGCTGTACAAGCATTGCAAAAGAACAGGCAATACTACCCACTAGCTGTATGTACTTAAAAGAAAAAAAAAATGTGTGTGCATATTATATTTATACATATATATATATATATATATATATATATATACACACACACACACACATACACACACACGTGGATTTTTTGTCAGAAAATAGGTGCAGGAACTCAACCACGAGGGTCTTAAAGGGGCAATAAATACCAGGAGTGCATTACATACAGAGTGTGGGGGGGGGGGGGGGTTGCATGCAGAGTGCAGATTTCAGGGGGAGGGGGGGTTATATATAGGGTGCAGAGTTCAGGGGTGAACAACACACACAGTGCAGAGTTCAGGGGTGAACAACACACAGAGTGCAGAGTTCAGGGGTGAACAACACAGAGTGCAGAGTTCAGGGGTGAACAACACACAGAGTGCAGAGTACAGGGGTGAACAACACACAGAGTGCAGAGTTCAGGGGTGAACAACACACAGAGTGCAGAGTTCAGGGGTGAACAACACACAGAGTGCAGAGTTCAGGGGTGAACAACACACAGAGTGCAGAGTACAGGGGTGAACAACACACATAGTGCAGAGTTCAGGGGTGAACAACACACAGAGTGCAGAGTACAGGGGTGAACATCACACATAGTGCAGCGTTCAGGGGTGCACTACAGTTCATCCTTCCTCCACAGCGGCTTACTTCTGCATCCCCAATTAACATCTCCCCTCTTCAGCTCTCCATGCAACCTTCCCCTCCACTGCTCCCACCTTATCGTCCCTTCTTAAAAGCCCCATCATCTTCCACATGTCTTACTTTTGTTGCTGTATTAAAGTATAACTAAAAGGCAAAACTTTTATTTTTTTTTAGTTTTGGATAGAGTGGAGGGAGATTAGAGCCCCTGTCAATTTTTATTGCTGTCTGTGCCCCCGTTAAGGAGATTCACCCTCTCTATTTGTCCTGTTTACCATTATTATTGAAAGTAAACCCCACATTTTGGGTTGTCCCCAGAAAAGTAATAAGTAAATCTTCCAATGGGGACACTAGTTCTGGTAAGCTGGGGGTCCTCAAGAAATTCCTTTAGTTTACAGAGATTTTCTCTCACTTTCTGTTTGGCTATGGGACAGGAAGTGCAGGGAAATCTCCGCAATGGGACAGAGAATGTGAAAAAAAAAAAAATCTGACAGGGGGTTATAACCCTCCCTTACTCTAATCTAAAATGGGAAAAAAAGGATTTGCCCTTAGTTCTACTTTAGGCCCCTTTCACACAGGGGGATCATTCGAGTCAGCCTGTCAGTTTTTCAGGCAGACCCGAACGGGCGCTCCGTTGCTCTCTATGGAGCGACGGATGTCAGCGGTGACATGTCCGCCGACACCCGATCCGCCAAAAACAGACGGATGGAAACCCTATTTTCCATCCGTCTGGCGGATCGGATGAACACGGACAGACGGTCCGTGTTCATCCGATTCTCCATAGAGGAGAATGGAGCTGTGACAGGTCAGTCTCTGCACTGAGTGCAGAGACTGTCCTGTCATCCACCGGCTCAGTGGGGATAAACAGATGGATCCCTCGCTGAGCAGCGAAGCCAGTCAAGATGGACTCCGCTATTGTGAAAGAGCCCTTAAGCTGAAGCACCCAGCCGGCTCAAGTACCTACCGGCACAATGTAGGTTGGCTCTGCCTCTCTAACTTGCAGGAAGATCATCAAGTGGGGGTGTCAGGATCTGCATTGCGCCCTCATGCTCTCTGGTACTTGCCGTTAGTGCCTGGGTTTAGCGCCATTCTTCATTCATGACCATTTCCTATGTACTACTTTGTTGTTTTTCTGTTATTTCAATTTGGACATTTCCCAGCCATTTTTTTTTAGCTGTAACTTTCGACGAGGTCAGTGCTAATGATAGAAGGGAGGGATGCATTGTTTTGTTTAATTTCACTGTTGTCCTGAAATTATATATATATATATATATATATATATATATATATATATATATATATATATATATATATATATATATACATATACATATACACACACACACACACTTTTTTCTATTGGCATTTTTTTTAAGGGGTTTTTCCTAGATTAGAGGATTACAAACAATCCGTAAATACAAGGTCTTTATAGTATGATCAGGTCTTGGCAGAGATTTCATTTATAAGATTAGTAGAATATTTGCTTTGTGCTGCCAAGTTTCTACAGTTGTCTAGTAAACTTCTGCACCAATACAATGAAACAGATATTTTAGACTGTTACAAAGACTGACAACACCCTATAGTAAGGTAGCAAGGTAACACACATTAGTATTACAAAACCCCCCACACATTGTGGCACCAGACAATATAACATCTCCAAGAGTATGTTAACATGACCAAGCAGGTATAGAATGGTTAGGAGCAGAAACAGTCACGAAAGGGCTTACTTCTCATTAGGCCTCATGAATCAAAGTTTAAGTATTGTAAGATAAAATGGGAAAAATTACAGCTTTTGTTAAGTGTATTTTTGTGTAACAGCAATACATACGCTTTTATTGAACTGTCAATAATTGTATTTGATAAATCTCCTTTCATGTTGTGAGGTCTGCCTGTCATCTCTTTCCACAACTTCCTGGCTTCCCTGCATGCTTTGCAGCTTCTCCTCTTATTTTCAATCTCTAAGGACTACATATCCCAAGGTACCATGCTGCCTGCAAATTGATTCCTGTACTGACTTCACCTCCTGAAACTGTTCATCTCAGCACCTCTGTTGTTCAGAAGACATGCTCTGTGAAATGTGTCACACAGCAGTGCCTACCCAAAGAACAAAATTAATGTGTGTCCCAGAATTCAAGGTGTGGGGATATCTTAAAGTAGTTTACAAACATCAGGATTGTTCCATATCAATGGAAGTAGGCTATAGATAATTGAAATACATTGTGGAAATTAATATACAACTTTACATTTTGACCATAGATACATGCTAAAGTGATTGTAAAGTCTAGTTTTTTTTTTTTAAATAACAAACATGCGTATACTTACCTGCTCTGTACAGTGGTTTTGCACAGAGCAGCCTGGATCCTCCTCTTCTCGGGTCCTCTTTGCTGCTCTTAGCCCCTTCCTCCTGTCGAGTGCCCCCACAGCAACTAGCTTGCTATGGAGGGCCCCCGAGCCGAGCTGCAGCTCTGTGTGTTCAGACACAGAGCTGCCCTTCTGCCCCACCCGCTCTCTCTTCTGATTGTCTGACTTTGATTGACAGCCACGGGAGCCAACGGCATGCTGCTGTGTCTCAACCAGGAGAATCCCAGATGGCCGAGGGAATCACGGACATCATTGGACAGAGATGGAACTCAGGTAAGTATTAGGGGGTGCTGGGGAGACTGCTACACACAGAATGTTTTTTTTTACCTTAAAGCAGAGGTCCGAGGGCTAAAAAAAAAAATTAAAAGTCAGCAGCTACACATACACTAGCTGCTGACTTTTAATATTAGGACACTTACCTGTCCTGGAGTCCAGCAATGTCGGCACCCGCCGCCGATCTTCGGATCGGGGGACGGGTGCAGCCGCCTCCATCGCGGGTAAGGGAACCCGGACGTGTAAGCAGTACAGCTTCACGCCGGGCACCTTACTGCGCATGCGCGAGCTCTGCCACGCTCTGCTACTGGCCAGGCGGCCAGAAGCAGAGCGAGCAGGGAGGAGGGAGTCGGGCTGCTGACGTCAGCGGCCACGTCCACCGGCCAGAGCTCCCGGAAGTGTGGAAAAGGGCACCTGTCTAAAGACAGGTGTCCTCTTCCCCCTCCCCCCCGAAAGGTGCCAAATGTGACACCTGGGGGGGGGGGGAGGAATCCAACCAGCGGAAGTTCCACTTTAGGGTGGAACTCCGCTTTAATGCGTAAAATGCATTAAGACAGGGCTCGACAATTCCCAGTCGCCAGGTCACCATGGCGACCAGAAATCGCGCCCTGGCGAGCGGCACCCGATCCTTCTCTCCCCTAACTATCTAACAGCATCTCCTACTTGGTGAAGAGCACAACTCTGGCCAGTCTGCCAAGTTATCTGATAACTATAAACACAAAAGATACAAAAGTATATTTTCCTTCTTTTATAAAAAGGAAGTCTGTAGAATAGATGGTCAGTTTAACCATTTAAAGACTAAACCTTTTTTTGACACTTGTTGCTTACAAGTAAAAATCCATTTTTTTGCTAGAAAATTACTTAAAATCCCCAAATATTACAAAAAAAAATTGTAAAGTTAGCCCATGTTTTTTTGTATAATGTGAAAGATAATGTTACACCGCGAGAATCGTGATCTTTATTCTGAGCAACAAAATTGTGATTCTCATTTTAGCCAGAATCGTGCAGCTCTACTGTGTGCAGTGAGGTGGAGGAGGGGAAATGAGGCAGCTGGATATGCAGAAGAGTCTTTTTCTGTCCTCTGATAAAGCCCTGTGTATCGTCAACCATTACCACTCTTTATGGGCAGCTGGGCTCCAGTATTTCTTGGAGACCGGAAACCCACCAGATCAATGAAAAGTTACAGTGGGGGACACACATGTAGGTAAGAAGTGGCTGCAAAGAGGCAGCAGAAGATCAGCAGCACTGGAATACTTTCACCCCTTTTTTGTGTTTATTTAAAGTGTCACTAAGGCTTCATTTAGATGTGCAATTGGGTGTTAAAAATGTAGAGACATGCTTTTGCCACCCACCAACGGCCACCCTTAAGCTGCATTAGGCAGCAGATGAGGGTGTTTTACATGTTGCAGTCACGATGCATTAGGCATAATAATGAGTTTCCCCCTAGAACAGGTTTTTAGTGTCACCCTTTCTGGCCAGCCTATAACCCTGATATAACTATGTTACATTGGAGTTATTGACTGGCTGCTCTGCTGTAAGTTAGGGTTGGGGGGGCACAAATTACTTGCCTTACCCTGGGCGCTGACAACCCACACTAGGCTAAAAAAAAAAAAAAAAAAAAAACCTGCCTCCTAACCGTTTTAGCTGCCTCCTAGATTCAAAGAAAATGTGTCAAGCCCTGCATTAAGATAAAAAAACCTTTTGCTTTACAACTCCTTTAATTTTGGGAAAATGTCCCCTCACATGCTGTGACCACTAGGACTTAGTTGCATAGGAAGTAAGGGTAAATCTTCCACAGGGAAACAGGTAATGGTAAAGCAAAAAATATTAGAAATGGTAATATCTCCATAGTCCAATGCAAGTTTTCAAAGGTGTCACTTTCCAAGGCAGATTACTGGCTCTGGGGAAACAACAGTTCTTACAGCTGACACGTTGTTGTGATGATTAGAACCTCTGCTCTGCGAATTACAGATCCGAGGGAGGGTGGCAAGTATTCTACATGCCCCCATGCCAGGAACAGAACAGCAAGACTCCTGGAAAGCCTATCATTCTGTGCTCGCCCATCTCTGGAGACCTTGGAGTGTTGTGTACGTAATGGTCAGCTGGCCTTGACAAGAAAACATGTTTCCATACTCTGTTCAGAATTCAAGAGCATTGTGCCAAAATACGACTGCAGCAGCTATTCTGCTACATTACACTACGATTTCAGAAACACCAGATTAGTTGTAAAGCTGCCCACAGGTATGAAACTGAAAAGAATAAACTTTCTGAATGCACAGCAATAGCCAAGTGCAGGTGGGATCCTAATGGTCCCACTGGCCATACATTATACAATTATTTGTACAATTATCCTTTAGATTTACCAAAATCATATACCATATATACTCGAGTATAAAGCCAAGTTTTTCAGCACATTTTTTGTGCTGAAAAAGGCCCCCCTCGGCTTATACTCGAATGAGGGTCCCGACTTGATGGCTATGACAAGCATGAATTGCCCACAAGCTTGTGAGTAGCTTTTTATCTTTGGTTTATTAACCTCCCTGGCGGTATTCCCGAGCCACACTCGGGATTTCATCGCTGGACCCAAGGCTGGGTTACTTACCTTGTCCCCTGGATCCAGCGATGTCCCCCGCTGTGTCTGCGGGCCTTGTCCTCTGCCCAATGCCTCTGTGTGCCGGGCTCCGTTCCCTGCGAGCATCGCATCGCACGGGGCGGAGCCTGGCGGCAAATTCAAAAAGTGAAAACACACAGTAAACATGCAGTACACTGTAATCTGTAAGATTACATTGCTGTATGAAATCATTTCACATCCCCTTTGTCCCTAGTGCTTTGTCCAGTGCCCTGCATGCACTTTTATATTATATATGTCATTCTTTTTGCCTGGAAACTTCAGAATGTCCATGGAAACCAAAAAGTGTCCCTTTATGTCAAAAGTGGTTTTTGATCAGCTAGAAAACAGCGATAGTAAATTAGAATCATTTGCCGAATTGAGTGATACTGATTTTTGGGGAAATTTATCATCAGACACTGAAAGTGACGACAGCGACAATTCTGCAAAAGAGCAAATTTCAGTGTTTTCGATTTAATTACATTATTGAATAAAAATTTTATTACTATTATATTATTATTTTTGATAATTATTTATAGTTATTATATTATAATTTCTTGTTTCAAACGTTATCATACCCGGGATGTCTACTAGACTCTGGTTTGGACAGATTTAAGTGAGTTATTCCTAAGAATTACAGGCCTACAATATAAAACGCCAAATTTCCATGCAAAATAATCGTACCGCTTTCAGCACCAAAAATCTGAAATAATCAAACCGCCAGGGAGGTTAATAAACTCTCTTGGGATAATGCACTAGGTTGGTGCACCCTCTTTCTTTTTACCATTAAGTGACGACTGGGATATCCCCTATCCTTGAGGGCCACAAGGCCAACACCATCATCCCTTGAGTGATTGTCCACCCAATATCACACCATTGCACAGGAGTATTTGTGTTCTGTTCTCAAGATTCCCTTCAGAGCTGTTGTAGGAGGATGCTGCAATAACACCAGCAAGCGTACCAAATTCATCAGCAACTATTTTTTTTAGACTTCACATGCATATCTGCCAACAGGCCAGTAGAGGTTGCATTATCTGTACAGTATACTTTGGAAATGAAGCTCTAAAGACATTGAAAAAAACAAAAGCAGCTTTTATGGGAAAAAAAATAACTAAAAACATGTACTGACTATTTGTATAATATATATATATATATACTGTTAGTGAGTTCCCTACTACCACAACCGGAACACC
>BLSH010303276.1:15703-26853 GCA_018402905.1 Glandirana rugosa | reverse complement strand
GTGTTATACCCCAGAGCAGCGTGTTCCATACCACATAAGAGGGAGTGGGAAAGAGAACCTGGGCCTTTATAACAGCAGTATGGTCATTGTCATGCGAAAAGCTGAAGTGTAACAGTTGCTCAATGTTTATGTTCCAAAAAAAAAAAAAAAGGTAATTAACTTTGTATAAGAATAGCTAGTAGTAAATTTGCACTATAATGTTGAAGACATTTCAAAGCTATTCCAAGCAGTTCTTAAATCTGAGGAAGCTACTCACTCAAAAGTGGAACTTCCTCCCCAGCTCCTGATGGTGAAACAAAGCTTTTGGGGGGGGGGGTGCCAGTGCCTTTTTTTGACAGGCACTTCCGTTCCGCTCGCCTTAGGCAATCGGAAGTGGAGGGTCTCCTTCCCCCTCCCTCCCAAAGTCTTCTGGGACACAGGACAGGTCCTAGAAGCGTCCGGGACCCAACACAGAGCACAGCGCTGCTCGCAGTGCACGCCCAGCCATGGAGCCATGGAGCCGCTAGCTGTCATGGCCGGGTGCCCACAGTAGGAATAACGGCGCCGTGGAGGGGGAGAGGGGTGGCCGCATCGCTGGACCGGGAGACAGGTGAGTGTCTGTTTATTAAAAGTCAGCAGCTACACTTTTTTTAGCTGCTGACTTTTAAAAAAACTTAGAAAACAGTGGAACTCCGCTTTAAAATGAGCAGAAAAACATTTTCCAACATTACAGAACAAGGCCAGTTGAATGTAATTCATGACTACTAGCTATACCACGGTTCCTCCAAAGGTTGCTAGGAGTTCCTTGAGCAATTCCTAACTTTCAGATAAGTTCTCATTGATCTTTTTAGCTCTCTGTAAGGGGGTAATTCTTCCCAATGAGCACAAGTGTAATAAGCATTCTTCCCATTGATCATCACTCATCAGTGGCTGGGAATCGGGCCAAGCAACCTTGACACTTATCTTTAGAGATGTAGGCCTCTTGGCTTTTTTAATTAAAGGTTTTTAATCATTAAAGATGAGCCAATGGCAACCACTTCACTATAAGCCCTTGGTAGCCTTGGGGGGACAGACATGCAAAAGTTCTCGTTAGACCAAACACCCTATGGGGTTGATTTACTAAAGGCAAAAAGAATGTGCACTTTGCAAAGTTGCCCTCTGCAAGAACAGTTGCTCCAGAGTTTAGTAAATCAGCAGAAGCCCTGTTGACTTTTATCATCCAATCATCTGCAAGCAAAAATGGTGTTTTTTTTTCCCCCTTATATGTGATTGGGTATTCTTTGCAAAGTGAAGCCTTACCTCATTTACTAAGCGCTGGAACAATTGCACTTACAGAGGGGAATTGCACGGTTTACTGGACTTTAGTAAATGAACCCCTATGTGTGCATTCTCCAAAGTCAGCAGCCATCTGGACTTTTTTTTATGCCATTTACCACAGTTGGCAGGCAACTTCAGACTAAACTCTCAACTTTACATAAATGCCATATTCTTGGTGACAAATTTACTACATCTGTAACCACTAGGTGTTGTTTCCACGCAAGTTTGTTGGTAAATATCAATGCACAAGCAGCAGGCTCTACAGGTCATCATTAACAAATTCTACAAGAAGACGACTAAGACCATGAAGATTTCATTTACAAACTCCCGTCCAATTTCCCCTCTACGCGCACACCCACACACACCCACACACACCCACCCACACAATGTTCTGAAGCATGTCTAGATTTGTGTTTTTACGTTTTATCAAATGTTCCACGCTACTGCTTTAGCTGTGTACTTGTCAACTGCTGCTAATTCCATGGCATAGGTTTAAATCCAAATGGAAATAATTGCATATCACTACTGGTCAGACACAGTGCCCATTCACCAAAGAACAGTGAGTGACATGTGGAACGTTACATTGTTATGCAACTATCACTTCTCTATTAACGCATCAAAAAATCAATTATACTGCATTTATACAGAGGTGGGGTAGCAATTACAGCTTTAGCAGTAAATCACTAGAAGCTGTTAAAGAATGTGCTTCATTTCACGAAGAAGCTCAGGCAGGGATGATGCAACTTTCAGTGAAGTTGCCTGTGCATGAAACGGCAGAAAATGGCAAGCAGCTTAGAAAGAGGAGCATTTCATTACATGTGCATAACCCCCCCCCCAGCACTCAGCCCTCCGAGATGGCATGGGGAGCCAAGTTAAACAAGTTTTTCACATTTTAATAAAAACACGCCCCTGTTGTATATATTTGCATATACAAGTGGAATTTCTTCCATATGCACTTCCCTTGCAAGTTCTAAATTATTGAAGCTGCTTGTCATTGTTTTTTTTTCTCTGCTAGGTGCACACCAGTTTGGTGTACTGTGTGAGCCTGCACCTCTTCTGGATTGTGCCATGTTTAGGGCTCATACATGCACAGTTCCCATATGGTTTTAATGCCCATCAAGTGACCCTGAAACAAACACTGGATTTATATGCCACGCAGGGTGGATAAAAATCAAATGATTTTTTTTTTTAAAAATAAAAAAAAAAAAAAAACAGATTTTTTTTTATTTTTATCAAATGTATTTTAATAAAATGCTTTTTAAGTAAAAATCTATCCAAAGATAGTTTTCTATTTAGGATACATTAATAATTTTGTTTATTCAGTATGAAATTGAGCTTAGTTATGTAGCATGAAGCTGTAGATTCTGCAATATTTACAATTTTGGTAAACTCATTCAATGAACCCAAGCTCTGCAAGCTGAGATAACATGCACTGCATTGATGCATTCACACAATTGCACAGTAACCGTGAGATAAAACAAAGTTCAGGAATATTCCTTTATCCCATTATTTTGCAAATCTATGTACACTACAAACTGTATGATTGCATCGGTTCTGATATCGCTGTTTTACTAACCTGACAGCTTATTATTCTAAATAGGGAACCTTCATTTTGTTTGCAAATATTAAAGATTCTAACTACCAGCAAGAATAAGTCTTTACATTTAAAGAGCACCTGTCACTTCAGATCCATCATGGCAGCGCCTGTTAGCGGGCATCCACTTACCTGCTGCCACCATGTCCCTCACCTTGTTGTGTCACTGCTGCAGCACCAGCCGTCCCATTAAAGTGAATGGGACTGTCGGTGAGTTAACAGCGGGTCAGAGGAGGAGCCGCTGCGGGACAGAGATGACAGTTGCTCTTTAAAAATTGTGATTTAAATCAAACCCACCCTAATGCCACGTAACTTTAACAGTGCCTGGCTAATGAATTGAAGAGCATTTGAACACAGAGTTAAAGTAGTTGTAAAGGCTGAAGGTTTTTTACCTTCATGCATTCTATGTATGAAGGTAAAAAAAAAACCCCGTGTACTCACCTGAGCTCCCTATTTGATCCAGTGATGTGCACAAGAGTCTCGGCTGAGACAGCAGCGAGAGCCATTGGCTGTCACTGCTGTCAATCGCAGCCTGTAAGCCAATGAGGAGAGAGGGGGCACAGCCAGGTGTGCCGGAAAGGGACCCAAGAAGAAGAGGATCGGGGCAAAACCACTGCACAGATGAGGTAAGTATGACATGTTATTTTTTTTTTTTTTTTAAAGTCGAACCTTTAATATCACTTCAACAAAGGCGCTTGATGCTCTTCTGCATGTTACAAGCCCTTACAAAGATAATTATGAGCCTCTAGTTAGCCTACACTTCTGAGGCACTTTGTTCAGGTGTGTGACTTTGTATATACATACACTATATTGTCAAAAGTATTGTGACACCTGCCTTTACACGCACATGAACTTTAACCACTTCAGCCCCGGAATGATTTCCCACTGTAGGACCAGAGCACTCTTTGCTATTCGGCACTGTGCCGCTTTAGCTGACAATTGCGCGGTCATGCGACATTGTACCAAAACGAAATGAGAATTAATTTCTGCCATTTTTACATTTTTTTTTTTTTAGTAATGGCGGCGATCTGCGATTTTTATCGGGACTTTGATATTGGGGCAGACATGGCGGACATTTTTGACACCAATGACATTTATACAGCGATCAGAAATTTAAATATCCACCGATTACTGTATAAATGTCATTGGCAGTGAAGGGGTTAACCCACAGGGGGAGATCTAGGGGTTAACTGTGTTCCCTAGGTGTATTCTAACTGCAAGGGGGCTGGGCTGTCAGGGGCATAAGAGATCTAACTGATCCCACTGACAGGGATCAGTAGATCTCTTAGGTGCCGCCTGTCAGAACGGAGAGCCGCCGTGTTTACTTTGGTGGTTCCCCGTTCTTTCCCTCTGGCAGCTCATCACAGCTCGCCGGCGGACATGGGGTCCGCCCGAGCCGCGGGCACACACCTCCAGAGTGCGGCGGGCGCGCTCGTAACCCCTGGCTGTCTGTCCGTAAATCGCCGTCTATTTACGGCGATTCGCGAGATAGCGCCACACTGACGCAGTAAATATACTGTGCGCGGTGTGGAAGTGGTTAAAGGCATCCCAATCTTAGTCCGTAGGGTTCAATATTGAGTTGGCCCACTCTTTGCAGCTATAACAGCTTCAACTCTTCTGGGAAGGCTGCCCGCAAGGTATAGGAGTGTGTCTATGAATGTTTGATCATTCTTCCAGAAGCGCATTTGTGAGGTCAGGCAATGATGTGGATGAGAAGGCCTGGCTCACAGTCTCCGCTCTAATTCATTCCAAAGGTGTTCTATCAGGTTGAGGCCAGGACTCCCTGCAGGGCAGTCAAGTTCCCCCATCTCAAACTACGTCATCCATGTCTTCATATGGACCTTGCTTTGTGCACTGCTCCAAATCATTTGGTTGAGGGAAGATTATGGTGAGGGGTCGTTTTTCAGGGGTTGGGCTTGGCCCCTTCATTCCAGTGAAGGGATCTCTTAAGGTGTCAGCATGCCAAGACATTTTGGATAATTTCATGCTCCCAACTTTGGGGATGGTCCCTTCCTGTTCCAACATGACTGCACACCAGTGCACAAAGCAAGGTCCATAAAGACATGGATGAGTGAGTTTGAGGTGGAGGAAAGTGACTGGCCTGCTCACAGTCCTGACTTCATATTGAATTCCTTTGGGATGAATTAGAGTGGAGACTGGGAACCAGGCCATTTTTGTCCACATCAGTGCCTGATCTCATAAATGCACCTCTGGAAGAATGATCAAACATCCCCATAGACACTCCTAAACCTTGTGGACAGCATTCCCAGAAGAGTTGAAGCTGTTATAGCTGCAAAGGGTGGGCCAACTCAAAATTGAACCCTACGGACTAAGACTGGGATGCCATTAAAGTTCATGTGCGTGTGTGTAAAGGCAGGTGTACCAATACTTTTGACAATAGTGTTTGCGTGTGAGTGTGTCCAGTGTTATTAAAATTTAAGAACCAGATTTATATGATGTAACCTCTTGCTAGCTAGCAGACCTGAGAGCTGGGGCATTTTAGGATGCTGCTGGTTTCAAAAGAACTGTGCTCCTTATACAGAATTGGTACCTTGTTATATCTTTAATTATAAAATCTAGACATCAGATTAAGCAAAATCTTCAAACTCAAAAAGCGTACTTCACAATGCTTACAGTAAAATGGGAGGCTGTAAGCAATAGTTCTAGCTTGTGTACGTGCGTGTGCGGAGTCGAGGTATACTCTGCTGAGTCAAGCTTCTTACACCGATGCTCACTGATAAAGAAAACTTCATAAAAGTAAAAAATATGCTCTGCTGGGCAAATATTTGCTATTCATTGGATGTGCACCAAACTAGTAAAGAAGACCTATGGATCCCGAACTAGGGAATTTTCAGAGCACACAAACTTCACCCTGGCTCCCCTCACCTTGCTTGCTATGCAGAGTAGTATCCAATGTTTATATGGAGTCACAAAGGATTATAAGGCAAGATTCTCCAAACCTTCTGACATCACCACTCAATTACACAGATCTATCCGTTTGTAGTTTACTAGTTCAACAGATTAGACATCTGCAACATCCTGGAGTGGCAAAATAATAGCGGTAACAGTTACTGGACACATGGTTGTAAAGTTGGGGGGGTTTAACATCAGTAGGAACTTCTTTATGGCCGTTTTTTTTTTTTTTAGCCAGAAGTAGTTTCATTTACCAGAAATAGGTTAAGGGATTAGAGTTGCACGATTCTGGCTAAAATGAGAATCACAATCTTTTTGCTTAGAATAAAGATCACGATCCTCTCTCGCGGCGTAGCATCATCTTTCACGTTATACAAAAAAATTGGGCTAACTTTACGGCTTAGTTTTTTTTTTTAATTCATTAAAGTGTAATTTTTTCCAAAATAATAGTTGAAAGACCGCTGTGCAAATACAGTGTGACAAAATATTGCAACAGCCGCCATTTTATTCTCTAGGGTCTCTGCTAAAAAAATATACAGTATCTCACAAAAGGAGTACACCCCTCACATTTTTGTAAATATATCTTTTCATGTGACAACACTGAAGAAATTAAACTTTGCTACAGTGTAAAGTAGTGAGTGTACCCAATTGGGCCCAATTAGCCATTTTCCCTCCTCTGTGTCATGTGACTCATTAGTGTGTTACAAAGGTTTCCGTTGTGAATGGGGAGCAGGTGTGTTAAATTTGGTGTTATCGCTCTCACTCTCTCATACTGGTCACTGGAAGTTCAACATGGCACCTCATGGCAAAGAACTCTCTGAGGATCTGAAAAAAAATAATTGTTGCTCCACACCGGGGGTCAGCAGCCAGTAGCTCACGATCTACCAGTATATCTCGGACAGGTGACTGGTAGATCTCAGTCTGGGCTTGGTGACCCGCCACCCCAGATCATCAGAGTGCAATGTAGAGGGACTACTTGTAAAGTTGGAGCTGTAGTAGGGAGCAAGAGTCGCATAAGCTGATGCCTCCTCTGTAGCACTGGCTCCTGTCCCATGCGGAGTGATACCAACTGCACTCCACCTCTTATCACCAGCTATTGGTCTCCAGAGTGGTGCCAGCAGCAGGAAAGAAGATCTTCAGGTCAGTGTGAAGCAATACACTGAGCATAATAGTATAGGGCTGTTTTCACACTGATGCGCTGTAGTTTATCCACACAGTGGGTGCAGTGCAGTGTACCTGTACCTTTCCTGTGGGTTTGCTGCGCTTAGCCATAATCTTCTATTAAATCCTGCGGGTTTGGTGCACTTTCTGAAAGTGCAACAAACCCGCAGGATATAATAGAAGTCTATGGGAAAGCGCAGCTATCCGTGGAAAGTTGTAGATGCACTGCACCTGAGGTGCAGGTAAACCGAAGCACATCAGTATGAAAGCATAGGGGGCTCAGAACAGGAAGGGTTCATTTACATTTGCAGTTTGGGGAGTGGTAAAACCCCATAGTTAAGATGTGTTTTTATCAACCCACCCCAACTACACCCCCTTTTGCTGCAGTGGCCAGGGGTGTACACATGTCGCAGCTACAGCAGGAGCATGACCTATTCAACTGAATGAGGCCACTCTGCAACCTTGTGCAGTACAGTAAACAAGGGGTTAAAGCATTGTGTTGCTTTCTCACCACCTGCTTTAACCCCTCGGACCCTGCAGAAGCATGCAGTTGTGGGACACTGGCAGAGTGGCAGTATTTACTTGAATGGGTCACGACTGGCAGGCTGTGGCACCTATCAAAAGCAACAGGGGACTTAACTCCCCACCCCCCCTACCAATTTTACACGTGAACAAGCACTGAGGGTGCTGCTGCCAAATGCAACTAAGGGCTCATTCACAAGTGCAGCCGGCACTCCTCCTCTGCTCCTCTGAAAAGCGATCAAAATGTGTTTGACAGGTGGTGAGGAGGCAGCATTGCTGTGCAATGCATGTGATTGCAACACAGCAATTGGAGGATTAAATCAGGTGTGATTAGGAGACACTGTGTTTGGTGATCTTTGACTTCTCCCATGTTGTCCAGGGAGATCTCTACCTCTTTAAGGTTGCCTACCACTGCTCTACATAAAGATGGCCTAGGCTATAAAAAGATTGCCAAGACCCCGAAACTGAGCTGCAGCACGGTGGCCAAGATCATACAGTGGTTTAACAGGACAGGTTTCACTCAGAACAGGCCTCGCCATGGTCGAACATAGAAGTTGAGTGCACATGCTCAGTGTCATATCCAGAGGTTGTCTTTGAGAAATAGACGTATGAGTGCTGCCAGCATTGCTGCAGAGGTTGAAGGGGTGGGGGGGGGTCAGCCGGTCAGTGTTCAGACCATATGCCGCACACTGCATCAAATTGGTCTGCATGGCTGTCATTCCAGAAGGAAGCCTCTTCTAAAGATGATGCACAAGAAAGCCCGCAAACAGTTTGCTGAAGACAAGTAGACTAAGGACATGGATTACTGGAACCATGTCCTGTGCTCTGATGAGACCAAGATCATCTCATTTGGTTCAGATGGTGTCAAGCATGTGTGGCGGTAACCAGGTGAGGAGCACAAAAACAAGTGTGTCTTGCGTACAGTCAAGCATGGTGGTGGAAGTATCAGTCTGGGGTCTGCATGAGTGCTTTGGGGAGCTACAGTTCATTGAGTGAACCATGAATGCCAACATGTACTGTAACATACTGAAGCACAGCAGAGCAAATCCCCTCCCTTTGGAGACTGGGCTGCAGGGCAGTATTCCAACATGATAACAACTCCAAACACACCTCTAAGACCACCACTGCCTTGATAAAGAAGCTAGGAGTAAAGGTGATAGACTGGCCAAGCATATCTCCAGACCTAAACACTATTGAGCATCATCAAACGGAAGATCTCTAACATCCACCAGCTCCGTGATGGGGCAACATGTGAAGCTCTGGAGAACTCCATGCCCAAGAGGGTTAAGGCAGTGCTGGAAAATAATGGTGGCCACACAAAATATTGACACTTTGGGCCCAATTTGGACATTTTCACTTAGGGATGTACTCACTTTTGTTGCCAGCAGTTTAGACATTAATGGCTGTGTGTTGAGTTATTTTGAGGGGACAGCAAATTTACACTGTTATACAAGCTGTACACTCACTGCTTTACATTGTAGCAAAGTGTCATTTCTTCAGTGTTGTCACATGAAAAGAAATAATAAAATATTTACAAAAATGTGAGGGGTGTACTCACTTTTGTGAGATACTGTATATAATTGGGGGTTCTAAGTAATTTTCTAGCAAAAAAATACTGATTTTAACCTGTAAGCAACAAGTGTCAGAAAAAGGTTTAGTCTTTAAGCGGTTAAACTGACCTGATTTGACAGAAGTTCATCCATTTGATCTAAAAGAACTAAATGTTACAATGTTTCTTTGTATCCACGCCTGAGCGATGTTGTGATAAACTCAGCAGGCTGACAGTTTTTTTGGGGGTTTTATTGACAGCTGTCAGCAGGGAGCATAGAACGGCTCTGCACTGAATCGAGGAAATGCTGTTTTAAGATTGTGAGGGGGTTGAATGGTGATTTTGATTCTTTAATGAATAATCATGCAGCTGTATAGGAGATATGAAGATATTGATCCCCTTCTGCTCAGAACATGTGATTTCCTATACACTATCTTTCTGGTTCAGTGCACATTGTCAGTACACACTAGAATGTTTTCTACCTGATCAATCCGCCTGTATTTTGTTTATTTCTTATGTAGATTTCACTGCTGCACAAGAGTATATTTTCTGTATCATTTGATACATCTCAAAACTTTTCAATAAAGATGTTAAGTAATATGTCAGGGGCAAGTCACACTAGCCACACTGGGAGAAGGCCAGTCACTGCTAGGACACAACAAAACCAATTGTTTTCTATGTGTCCTATTCACACTGCAACACAGCCAAGAGCTGCACTGCAATAATCTGTGATAAAATACAGACATGCTGCCTTTTATTGCAGCGCACTGGACAGGGTGACGTGTCAATGTACAGCAGTGAGGTGCACCGTAGCATTGGCATGCACTTCCCTGGTTTGAGGTTGCGGGCCGAATCAGAGGCCCACAGGCCACGAATTGAGTACCCCTGCCTTAATGGTTCCCTGCTTACCTCAACCAACTGTATCTCTAGACTAGACATGTCATGAAAATGAACACAGTGGAGTGAGTGGAATAAATCTTAGTGGGCGAGTTGGGTCTACAGAGGACCTGCCTTAATGCAGAAAAAAAGTTAAGTACTTGATAATTAAACATTATAGGGACAATTGCAAAATACACAATGCATCTCTTGACATATTTTGTTTCAAAATCTTGTAAGGAAATGTAGCCTTTATTACCTGGAAAACAGCAGGGGCCTAATTTATCATAAACCCTTAAACCACACAAGAGCCACAAAACAATGAGGCCCAAAAAAACTCCATGTTGACACGCCTGCTCCAGACACGCAGACACGTTTTCAAATAAGGAAGTTACAGTTTTACAACCAGATTCTCACAGTTCACTGAAAGAGGAAGTTATGTATTGAAAATAAAAGAGGAATGCCCCGTTTTACAAGCCGTAATTCAAGCTCAGAGTAACACCATATACAGGTCTATTATGTTTTCACAGCAATGCCAAGTCATTCCAAAGTAAAAACAAGCACTGTTTGAGGATTTTATAAAGTTGAAATCTGTGCTGTATTTCAATTAAAGAGTAGAGATGGCCTCAGGCGTGTTTGGGATCCTAGTTCCAACAAAGCGGCCCGATCTCGCCAGGAAGCCAACACTGCACACCGCTAATCGCAGGCAGTTAGACATTTCCAGGTCTGTGCAGCTGTGGACGGTAAACGTCTCACTGCCTGCGATTAGCGGTGTGCAGTGTCGGCTTCCTGGCAGGATTGGGTATGTAGGTTGGGACTAGAATCCCGAAAATGCCTGAGCCCATCTCTATTAAAGAGATTTCCCTCACTTCCCGCATGCTTATCAAGACCAGAAGAGGTATCGAATCTCCTTAATCAGGACACCATTAAGACCCCTTTCACACCATGGCCGTCCGAGCGTTGGCGGTAAAAACAACACTAATTTGCGGCGGTGTACCGTTGTTTATAGCAGCGCTTTGGCGCCGCTATTTGGGCGGCAGCAGTGCGCTTTTAACCCCCCCCCAAGGGGTTAAAAGTGCCGGTTAGCGGCGCTTCTGAATCTGTTTTCAATGGGCAGGGGCGGTGGGGGAGCGGTGCAGCTTGCAGGACTTTTTTTACCGTCTCGCAAGCACACCGCCCCAGTGTGAAAGCACTCAGGCTTTCACACTGTGGTGGATGGGGGGGGGGGGGGGGGGGTTA
>BLSH010303276.1:5000-15693 GCA_018402905.1 Glandirana rugosa | reverse complement strand
TTTAGTTTATCAAGCACTTTTCAGTCGCTATTTTAAAACGCAAAAGCGCATGAAAAACGTTCTGGTGCGAAAGGGGTCTTAATGAAACACTATCCTGTTCCTCAATAAATGTCATACTTGGGGAAGGGTTGGCGGATGTTCTAAATATAGTCAAATCATATTTGTTGTTGCCTTAACCTATGGTTTTATTCATTTTTTTTTCCTCTGAACATACCAAAGTAAGATGGAGCGCCGGGTCACTTCAGGGGCGACTTTGCTAGGCAATTTGAAAGCTACTTCAAGGCGACTTCAGTGTGACTTACGAGACCTCCATGCCAGGCGACTTTGCCTGTAGCTAATCAGAGAAGGGGGGGGGGGGGGTTGTCTGGGTAATTCGTGGGGAGTACCTGTGTAAATGCTTTTCTTTTTCCTGTAAAGTCGATTCAATATAGATGGGGGATCCGACTTGGAGGCGACGTCCATTTAATTCTATGGGCACAAGTCGGATAGAAGTCGTCTTGAAGTAGTACAGGAACCTTTTCTGAAGTCGCCTCAGTAGTGTATATTAAGACTGCTCCCATTGACTTCAATGGGATTTCTGATATCAAGCGACTTGGGGCAACACAAGTCAGATAGCAAGTCGCCTATGTGTGAACTGGCCCTACATCTTGTTCAAGATCCTGAGAACAGGGGACATTTGCATCCTTCTCTATAGTCAGTTTGTACAATTTGCCCCAATACGTCTAGCCATGCAATAAGTTGTCAACAGCCAACTGGCAACCCATAGTAATCCAGAGATGAAAGCAGACCAGTGGTTGCCAGTTTTCTGAGATATAGTGGGCCTCAACTGCAACCCCTGATGACCTCTGGCAAGATTCAGCATATGTAATTGGAGTAAACAGTTATTACAGGAAACAGCTAGACTGTGGGCATGCTATGGAAATGTGTGTGGAAACAGACTGCTGGGGTCCAAGGGATGAATGGCAAAATCCAAAACGGTCACAAGAGGTCCTTAGGCAACAGGTTGGGCACCAGGACCTTAGACTTTCTGTCTTCTCAAAAGTCACATGCAATATTATGGATTTCCAGTGTGTCATTAAAAAAATATAAAATAATTTGAGGAATTGCCTACATTTACAAAATCTAGTTAGATTTTCATTTCTCTTGGAAAATTAACTACTTCCGAACATTTACTGTGGCAAGGCGGCCCGGCTGTGCGAAACGACGTACCTGTATGCCGCTTCGTGCAGTAGCCTCTGGGGGTGTGCGCTGATTAGACAAAGGGGGAGCCAATCAGCAGGTTTGGGGAACCCAATGTCTGCTGGCTACCCACGATCATTCCACAGAGGCAGAACAATGATCTGCCTATGTTAAGCAGGAAAATGGATCTCTGTGTTCTCCCAGTCAGAGCAATCTCCACATAGTTAGTAAGCACCCTCTAGGGACACACTTCAACCTTTGATTGCCCCGGTGTTAACCCCTTCACTGCCAGCATCATTAGTACAGTAACTGTGCATATTTCTTATCACTGATCACTGTATTAGTGTCACTGGTCCCCAAAAAAGTGTTAAAAGTGTCAGATTTGTCGGCCGCAATGACTAGTAAAATAAAAAAAAATAAAAAAATTCCATAAAGATATCAAATCATTTGTAGACGCTATAACTTTTGGGCAAACCAATATACACTGAATGGGATTTTTTTACCAACAATATGTAGCAGAATACATATTGGCCTAAATTTATGAAGAAATTTGATTTTTTAATTTTTTTTTTATTGGATATGTTTTATAGCAGAAAGTAAAAATATTGTTTTTTTTTTTTCAAACTTTTTTTGTTTATAGCGCAAAAAAAAAAAAAAAACGCCGAGGTGATCAAATACCACCAAAAGAAAGCTCTATTTGTGGGGGAAAAAAGGACATCAATTTTATTGAAGTACAGTGTTACATGACCACGCAATTGTCCGTTAAAGTCACGCAGTGCCGTATCGCAAAAAAATGGCCTGGTCATTAAGGGGGGGGGGGGTAAACCTTCCAGGGCTGAAGTGGTTAAACAAAGAATCTCAAAGACCAGTGCATTGGGGCAAAGCAAGTTTTAAATCCGTGCTAGAAAGATTAAACATGGAAACCTACTGGCTGATATGGGCAACAGTATACCTATCCCAACCATCCCTTTACATGAACTGGAATACTGGGGGTTAATAACACAGTTTTCCATTCAGCATATAATAAAACAAGCACAAAAGATTTCAAGTTATTTAATTGTTACAAACTAGTAGACTTCTGTGCATTGGGATTGTAAAGAATATTATCTTGTGCTATGTGGTGTGTGCTATGACCACAAGTATGACTGGCATAGGTGAGCCACATACCACTAATAGGTAAGCTTTTCACCTAAGAACATCAACACCGCTCTGAAAAGATGTTGTGTTCCCAGAATTGAGGTGATGGAAATCTACCCAATGACTTGAAGAAAAAAACGTATGAATAGCACCCATTTTCATCATCTCCGATAGGTAGGAGATGTTCTACAGTTCAAAGAGAGTTGGGAAGGTTTATTAACATTTTTGGGATTTCAGTTTAGTTCACAGAAAGTTAAAGATTCTGGATTCATTTTAGGATCACAGGTGGTTTTCTGTACTTTTAGAAAATGCATTTAACCTGAAAAAAGAAAGCTACATGCATGCAGCCACCACATCACAAGGACTGGCAAGCTGTATTTTACTCAATTTGTGTTCTTGGGTTTCGACTTCGAAACAACGTTTTCCTACTGCCTACTTTTTTCATGACTGCACAGCAGTTCCACAAATAATATGCTTGATAAAGAATGTGGACTTTCAACGTTCTCTCTCTTTTTGTGTTGGTTTTTCCCCAAAGGACCCACAATTATAATGGCAGTTTTGCTCAAAGATTTCAAAACTGATTGTTGGCGTACAGATTACTCAGATAGTCTACCAAATTATCCCTTAAATAAAAAGACCCATGTAACAATTAAAAAAAACCCCACCAAACCGGAAACTTGAGAACAGAATAGTGATGCGTAGCTAATAACTCCTGGCCAGCACCACTCTCATACACAGCTGTCATAATTATTGCTAAAGTTGAACGTGGCCTTCTGTCTACCTCCTACATTACACTGAAGGGTAGATGTAAAGCGCTAAAGCCTCGTACACACGGAGCGGCGGTCGTATGAAAATGGTTGTACGACCACTCATTGTACGATCATCTGAGCGTTAGTACGCGCAATTAGAACAGCTGACGTATTGACGATCGTACAACATGAGTTGTATGAGCAAACTACAAAACTTTGGTTGTACCAACAAGCGGCCGTACGACCTTGGTATCGTGTGTACAGAGAAGTTGGTCCAACAAGTTGTAGTGTGCAAAACACGCATGCTCAGAAGTCAGGAACGCCCGGAAGGTCCATTCGTGTAAACCTACGTTCCTAATTCACAAATCACATGCACCTGAACTTCCTCTTTATACGTTTGTAACACGTCACTACATTCAGCTTGGTCGTACGATCGCTTAGTGCATGTCAGTACACGAGATACATCAGCCAACATAGGATTTGAGCCATTCGGTCGTACCGTATGTACGAAGCTTAAGGGGAAGCCCCATTCTGACACCTAGTGCTAAGAAACCAATTAGTTTCCATGTCAATAATGGCTCGTACACACGGGACGACGATCGTGTGCACGACCGTGTTGAATCGTACGTTGACGGTCGTATGTAGCCCACTGACATGCACACGACGGTCGTACATACAACTTGCGGCCGGCCGAACGTGATGACGCAAACGAGCGTATAATGAGGAAGTAGCGCTCCTTTCTAATTTCATGTTAGTTGAAAGTGGACTTGGCGCATGCGTGTTTAGCACAATACAACTTTGTTGAACACAGCTGCTCTACACACGACTCAACGGTCGTATGCGAGCTTGTTGACACGACTAAGTTTTCTAGTCTGCACATACAACTCCCACGAACGACCGTCGTACGTTCAACTGTTGAAAGCGCCGCCACAGACGATCGATTCTGCATGCAACGGTCGTGAGTACGACGTGTTGAACACGATCGTCGTCCCGTGTGTACGAGGCTTAAGTTACAAGGTCAAAGACAAAAACTAGCAACTAGAAGGCTTCCTGAGATGACAACATAAATTCACCTCACTATGACAACACTCACGCTCAAATTAATTTCATCACCAATGTGCTTTACTACTTGAAGCTGAACTTTACAGAAGTTTGAAGAGACCTGCCATGTCGGTCAGCAATTTTCTCGACAATGCACACTAGAGTTGCACGATTCTGGCTAAAATGAGAATCACAATTTTTTTGCTTAGAATAAAGATCACGATTCTCATGGTCTCATCATCTTTCACATTATACAAAAAAATTGGGCTAACTTTACTGTTTCTTTTTTTTTTTAATTCATGAAGCATTTTTTCTCAAAAAAATTGAGTTTGAAAGACCGCTGCGCAAATACAGTATGACATATAATTTTGCAACAACCGCCATTTTATTCTCTAGGGTCCCTGCTAAAAAAAAATATATATATATATAATATTTACAGGTTCTAAGCAGAAAGTGTCAGAAAAAGGCTTAGTCTTTAAGTGGTTAAACTGACCTCATTTACAGACCGACGTTCATCCCTTTGATGTAAAAGAACCAAATGATACATTGTTTATAGTTATCTCTCAGCGCTTAGCAATGCTAATAAACATTTGCCTGCGTTTTTTTTTTTTTCTTTCTTTCTTTCTTTTTTTTGTTTGACAGCTCTGAGCAGAGGACGGCTCTGCCTGCACTTGTAACATAGAATCACGGAAATGCCGGATTAAGGGTTGAATCAAGATTGCGATTTTTTAACAATTAATCATGCAGCTCTAGAGTATAGTTTTGCTAAAAGAAAGCTGAAAACTGCAAACGCCGAAAAACGCTACTGAAAAAAACATTGAAAAACTCATTGTACAGCTACAGCTTTCTACAGCTAATGTTACTGGTGTTTTTATAATGTCCAGTGTGTATGAGGCCTAATAGGCAATGGCATTTTTCTACTGTGTTACAAATCTCCCTGGCCAGCTGTTGGCATAGAAATGCATTGCAGCCCAAACATTACATGGACAGAATTCATACGAACGTTGTGGGATGAGTAGCTGATGCACAAGTCCCCAAACACTGTTCTGCACAACCATAGAGACCGCATTATACCCCATAACAAACAATACTAATCACAGTAAAGTCAGCTGAGCCCCTAGGTAGAGGAAGAATATCTCCAAGGTGAATGAAAACAAGCGACACCTTTAAACAAACAGCGTTAGAACTAGCGTCCTCATGATTCATAGTAAACTTGACTTGTCCCTAAGGCGGGAATTCAGCTTCCTCTATCACATGACAAACAGGTTAGAAGAAGGAAGGTGTGTGCTTCGTTGGGAGGAGAATACCAACTGAATTGTAAGCCATCTGCGTAGTCTGTCATGGCAGTGACTGGTTAGTCTGCTTATACCATCTGGGAAAGCAAGGACATCAAAATAAACACAACATGCAAATTTTAATTTTCATAACAAAGATTCTTGGCAAAGCTCCTCCAGCACCTTTTTGCATCCTGGGAAATGTAATAGTGACGGATGAGTAGACTGATCCAAATAATTTGCCAAGATTAGCAATTTGTAGTAAATGAATAAATGATAAGCTTGTTAGGGCAGGGCCCTGCCGCCTTATGCTACTGTACTTCCTTTGTCATTTGCACCTTTGTATTGATGTATGGTGTTACCTGAACAGTATTGCAGTAAAGTACAGTATTATCAAGACTGATATACTTTAGTAAATTTTAGATTGTAAACTACAAAGTTGATTTTTAAGCATATCAGGTATAAGACGATAAAATCGTTCACAATTACTAATGGTCATCCACATTAAAATGAGAAGTACAGCCAGGCTTGTTTGGCTGCACTTCTGTGCATCACAGGAGTGCAGATCGTTCTACTCCTGTGACCTGTTTTTAGCAGACAGCGGGCTGAAGCCTGATGTCGGCTGATGTCACAGAGCCTTCCAGGCTGGGGCAAAAACTACGACAAAGTGGGGACCTGCACCTGGCTCAGCCTCTCAGTGCTGAGCCAGCCGCTCCCACCCCTCCACAACCCAGCACTCCAGTGAGCGCATGGGAACAGAGCAGAGAGTCAATGGGGTTGATTTACTAAAGGCAAATTCACTGTGCACCGCAAGTGCAGGTGGAAGTGCAGTCGCTGTAGATCCGAGGGAAACATGCAAGGAAAATTTAAAAAAAGCATTGCATTGCTTGCACATGATATGATGATAGAAATTAGCAGAGCTTCCCCTCATTTAAGATCTTCCTCTAAGATCTACAGTGACTACACTTATAGTGCACAGTGGATTTGTCTTCAGTAAATCAACCCCAATGACTGACAATCACCAGCTTTCTGCTCATAGAAAACCGAGCAATCATTGGTCTTTGGTTCTTGGAGCCGGTGGGGGACCGATGCTGCATCCACCTAGGCAACTTATGGTTTTGGAAAATAAAAACCCAGATGAGTATTCTGTGTAGCTGCATAAACTGCAGCGTTCTGTAATAGAACTTTAGACAATTGAAGCTACACAGAATTGTCATTCTAGAGTCTATAAGGGGGAAAGCTGCTATTTAGCAGGGGCTACAGTCTGTCTGCATCATTTTAAATAAAATGTGTTTGGAATCGCTAAGGCTTGCCTTTAACCACTTCAGATCCGCGCTATAGCCAAAGTACGGCTGCAGCGCGGATCTGAAATGCCCGGAGGACGTCCATGGACGTCCTCCACTGCGCATGCTCCTGCGCGCCCCCTGGCGGCAGCGGCGGCCCGCACGCTGCGCGAGCGTGCCCGTGGGTCGGTCGGACTCGATGTCCGTCCGAATCCCGCCGATCACCTTTAGGAGCCTCAGAACGGGGAACCACCGTTGTAAACACGGCGGTTCCCCGTTCTGTGACAGGGGACATACCAGATCTACTGATCCCTGTCACTGGGATCAGTTAGATCTGTTATGTCCCGGCCAGCCCTGCCCCCCCACAGTTAGAACACACCCAGGGAACATATTTAACCCCTTCACTGCCCCCTGCAGGTTAACCCCTTCACTGCCAATGACATTTATACAGTAATCAGTGGACATTTAAATTTCTGATCGCTGTATAAATGTCATTGGTCCCAAAAATGTGTAAAAAATGTCCAACATTTCCGCCCCAATATCACAGTCCCGATAAAAATCGCAGATCGCCGCCATTACTAGTAAAAAAAAATAAAATAATAAAAACGCCATAAATCAATTCCCAGTTTGTAGACGCGATAACTTTTGCGCAAACCAATCAATATACGGCGATTGCGATTTTTTTTTTTACCAAAAATATGTAGAAGAATATATGGCGGCCAAAACTGATGAATAATTTTTTTAATGGATTTGTACTTTAGCAAAAAGTAAAAAATATTGTTCTTTTTTGCAAAATTGTCGCTCATTTTTTGTTTATAGCGGCGATCAGAAATGGCGCAGAGGGGATCAAATACCACCAAAAGAAAGCTCTATTTGTGGGAAAAAAAGGACGCAAATTTTATTTGGGTACAACGCCGCACGACCGCGCAATTGTCATTCAAAATGCGACAGCGCTGAAAGCCAAAAATTGGTCTGGGCAGGAGGGGGGTTTAAGTGCCGGGTAAGGAAGGGGTTAATACTCAATATTGCTCATTATTGTAATGGAGTGTTTCTGCATAAAATCCCTACCTGAACTATTCATCCAGTAAGGCTGGCTGAGGCCAGGTCATCTGCAGGCATCTGAAGCCCTCTGCCATTCTCTTGCTGCACTTTGTCTAGCTGGCTACCCAGCATGCACATCGGGAGCTTGCGCAGTAACAACCCAGCAGTGAGTCCCTCATTCAAAAATGGTGCCCAATTCTACCTGGAATTGCAGCATTTCTGGTTTGGAAATGACACAATCCCAGGAGGAGGATGCCCATTGACTCCTTGGATTGATGACACCGATATTCCAGGAGTTAATAGGACCGATGATGACGATTTTTAAAATCAAAAAAAGGTACTAAGGAAATCATTTTTTTATTTATTTTTTATTGGCTATTAAAATGGGACACACTTGTTAGGTAGAGTGAAGCTCTGCTTTATAGTGGTTCTAAAGGAAGGTGGTTTGTTGCCTCTGCATTAGGATAAAGATAAAAAACCTTCTGTGTTCTGCTTCACCCCTCCCCCCAATTATTTACCTAAACCCGATCTTAATCCAACAAAGCAGCGTCACTCTCCACAATAAGTCACTACTGTATTATAAATCCCCAGCTATAAAATAAGTTTACCTTTGTGATCATCAAGCCTGCTTGAGAAAACAAAATGTCACAGGAGTTGCAGCAAGAAACCTGTACATTAAATACTGCAAGAAACCTGTACATTAAATACTGCAAGAAACCTGTACATTAAATACTGCAAGAAACCTGTACATTAAATACTGCAAGAAACCTGTACTTTAAATGCTGCAATATTTCAGAAACTAAGGTAAGACTTCACTGAGCATTCCACTTAAACAGGAAGTAAACTTCCATCAGTAAATGTGTCCTATAGGTAAGTCTATAATAAGGCTACCTATAGGTAGTGTAAGTATCTCCAAAACATGTTTAGGAGATATTTACTGTACATGCAGATCGGTAAAATCACTGGCGTATGCTCTCTGAAGGATTGCCACCCCTGCTGTTCCTTCAGCGCCCTGTGCCATGAACGGCGGCTCCAGCACGCATGCACAGGAGTGACATCATTGCGGATCTGGCCAGTCACAGAGCTGGGGTCCAGGAACCCGGAAGGAAGATGGGTGAAGATGGAAGCAGGCTCCAGTGATGACATTGCATAGCTGGAATGCTTTGTTTTTAGGCAAGTTTCATATAAGTACAGTATACAATGCATACTAAGCACAGTATGCCTTTACCTTGCAAAGAGAAAAAAAAAAAGTCCAGCGGGTTGCAACTACTTTAACTGGTTCCAGACTGGCTTGCGTATATTTACTGCTGCAGAGCGCTAGCGGGCAGGAGTGTGCTGCCAGCGGCGCGCTCTCATGTCCGCTGCACTCTCCAGCAGTATGGCCGCGAGTCGGGCGGACTTGATGTCTGCCAGCTACCCGCGATTCCCTGTCACAGAAGAAAAACAGGGAACCACCGTGTTTACATCCTGCTCTGTCAGGCAGCATGCGAGAGATCTACTGATCCTGGTCACTGGGAACTGTTAGATCTCTTATGCCCCTGGTAGCCCAGAACCCCCCCCCCCAGTCCCCCCCCCCCAGTTAGAACACACACAGGGAACACAGTTAACCCCTTCCCTGCCAATGACCTTTACACAGTAATCAGAGGATATTTCAATTTCTGATCTCTATATATTCATTGGACCCAAAAAAAGTGTCAAAAATGTCCGACATGTCTGCTGCAATATCACAGTCCCAATAAACAAAAAAAAACAAAAAAAAAAAAAAAAAAATCAGATTGCCGCCATTACTAGTAAAAAAAATAAAGATAAAAAAAAAATAGTAAAAAAAACGCCAGAAATGGATTCTCATGGTTTGTAAACGCAGCAACTTTTGCGCAAACCAATCAAACGCCGGTCGCAATTTTTTTACCACAAAATATGAGGAAGAATATATATCGACCAAAACCGATGAATACATTTTTTTATAATAATTTTTGTTTGGATATTATAGCAAAAAGTAAAAAATATTGTATTTTTTTTCAAAATTGTCGCTCTTTTTTGTTAATAGTGGTGATCAGGAGTGATGCAGAGGTGATCAAATACCACCAAAAGAAAGCTCTATTTGTGGGAAAAAAGGCCGTCAATTTTGTTTGCGTACAATGTCGCACGACCGCGCAATTGTCAGTTAAAGCGACCTTCCGGTCCTTAAGTGGTTAATGTCATACCTTTTCTATACTGGCTGGTGGGTAGCTCTAAGCGAGCATCAGCAACGTGTGGTAAGATTTAGCGCTTGTTCAGGCTTGTGGTTGTGGGGGTACTAAAAACTGCACAGAAATGTTTTTAGTACCCCCAACCCACAATGACAGCTAATGGGGGTGTCCACAAGCCGCAGTTGCGATGCTGCACTTCTCACCCACGGCAGAAAGGATCCAATATGTTGCACTCGGGGGGCAGCAAGCCTGCTGAGTGTAACCAACTCAAGCAAAGGAGGGTGCACCACAAACACCCCACAACCACATGCAATGCAAGTAGTTGTGGCACATTTGTGTGGCAATTATGACGTTAAAACCTAATTACTCTAAAAAGCAATCTGAATGTGGATTGCTTTTCAGAAGCACAGCGGTTTAGACAAAGGTCTAAACCTAGCCTGAGTGTTCTAATAATTTCTAAACAAGATAACTTAGAGACATTTCCTTCCTAATTTAAGTGTGAGTTTGTGAAATATGCCTTTATGAAAGATCAGCAAATGCTTTGTACCATACTCCATACTACAATGGTACATTGATAGTGTCAAATTGTCCCTTGCTGGCATTCAAAGAGATTGGAAGAGTAAAAGCTTGAAATAATTGCGCAGTTAGGCGTGTTTTGGCACACACGTTGGGTCAACATAACCCATAGGCAAAGTGACAGAGGAACACTGTGACTCAACTCCTAACACTTCACAGCTGGTATGAAATGAAACAGACAGCCATGTATGGCAAGGTGTAATGTCAGAGAGGATTTAAAATAA
>BLSH010303261.1:0-16300 GCA_018402905.1 Glandirana rugosa | reverse complement strand
CGGGATCCCTTGTACATAGTTACGTTTTTTTTCAAAAGTTTTGTTAGTAAAATAGTCCTCGTCACTAAAATTATTACGGCTTTCACTTCTTTATTTGTACTTTACAAGGATTTCTAGCATGGACCCCCCTTTTTTCAGTAAATTTGAACGGGCGCCGACATTACATAACGGTCGAGGACCGTTATATCTAGTTTTTAGTGATTTTGTTAACCGCACCCCAGGGGGGGGTTTTAGGTAGGGTTTCCCGGACCATACCTAAAACCCCCCGTGGAGAACGGTAAAAAAAGTAATTGGTGAAGGGCTCTAAAAAATGATACCTCAATGATGCCTGCAGGTGCCGGCATCATTGAGATATCACCACTGAAACCCCAGGACGTCAATAGACGTCCTGCGGGCGGGAAGTGGTTAATGAAAAAAATGGCAAGAGGTGCCCCCCAAAATCCATACCAGGCCCTTTGGGATGGATTTTGGGGGGGGACCCCACGCCAATTGTTTTAGTGATTTTTGATCTATATTGCCAGGAGCTGGCAATACATTACAGCCGCGGGCAAGTTTAAATGACTTTTTTCCCCCCAGGTACGATCTTTAGGAACATTTCATGTTTATTTCTTCACTTTCGGCATTATTAAAATCACTGCTCCTGATAAAATGATTGTTTTGAAAACTTTTTTTTGCATTGATACATGTTCCCTAGGGCAGTACCCGGGTCCCCATACACTTTTATGGCAACAGCTTGCATATAAGCCCTTAGGAGCACTTTTGATTTTTATGTTCGATACCCATTGATTTTAAAAGGGATTGCGTTTTCGCACAAACTTATTGCCTGTTTGTGGTGTTCTGGTGCGAACCGAACTGGGGGTGTTCGGCACATTCCTACATACAAACCTTCAAAATGAGTACGTTTGATTTTTCATGTTCCTGTCCCATAGACTTTAATAGGGTTTGCGTGTTTGCCCAAACTTTTGGCCTGTTTGCGGTGTTCTGGTGCAAACCAAACTGGGGGGTGTTCGGCCCATCCATACTCACAACAAAGCTGGAGACAATATAGCTGAAAGTCAAAATGCAGAGCAGGTATTTCATTTTAATAGTTGATCAACACATGCTGCAATTTGGCCAACTCATCAAGGAAATCTGCATTATCAATAACAATTATTTTATTTTCTATGCAATCCTTTGATCAAAAAGTAAAATAAAAGTAATTTTTACTTTGATCAGTGTGCATTAAAAAAAAATGTATGTTTTTGTAGATAAAAAAATTATACATTTTATTCTAAAGCTGGGTACACACTATAAAAAATTTGGGCGAACGATCATCCGGCTTTCCTCGTTGTTTCACAGCAAGTCAAAACTGAGGATAGTACTAATTTTACGAAAACTCTTGTATAACAAAGGGTTTTTTTTTTTTTGCTTGACTTATTTTTGTTTCTGTTCGTGCACATGTCGTTCGTAGCTGACTTTTCTCATACGAAAACAGTACACATCGTTGATCGTTAGTTCTGTTCAGGTATGTAGCACCCTCTACCTAGGTAGGTGCTAGAGGTAGGATATTTAATGAGTGCAGGTAAATTTAGGTAGGCCTAGCTAGGCCTGTTTGTTTTGATCTGTATGGGCTAGGAGTGGCTCAGGGTAGCAGCTGATGACTCACAGGTGGTGCCACTTCTCGGGTTACCTCCCTCTTGCTTCTAGAAAGTGCTAGAAGGAGAGGAGGGGAAGAGAGGTGGAGCTGCCTGGGGTATTCTGGGGAGCCCTGACCAGTCCTCAACTTGGATTGGCAGGGGGCAGGCCTCCTTAAATACATGGGGTCAGCCCAGCTGGGGAGGAGAGTTTGGATGGAAGAACAGAAGATGTAGTACTAGGCTGTCGGGGCCTTTGAGGGAGCGCCCCTTGGGTCCGAGGCTTGGGTACAGGATGGACCCTTTCAGGAAAGCATGAAGGATCCGGACAGGAGGCACAAGGCACACCATTTTATTCATATATATTTGTTTAAAATATATTAATACACTCACTTCTGTTCAAACACCCACATTAAGATACTCACGTATGAACACACACTATTATATTTTTATTTGCCGCAGGATAGATCAACCATTAGGGGTCATAGAAGCACATTGTGGGTTATAGTACACATTTGTGTGATACACTGTAGAATCTTTGGATGAATAATTGAGCAGCGCCTGGCCCAGTTATTTGACATCTTTATTCCTTCCCAGCATAGCACCTTGTCCCTGGCCCCCTCATGTGAATGAATATGGGGTACATAATACCCCTACTCATTCAACAAAAAAATGTCAAAAATAAATGCACAATACAGTTTTTGACAAGTCCTTTATTAAAGGAGAAAGCTAGCCAAAGCTTTTTTGTCTACACTTCTCCTATGGATCACAGGAGTGTAGTTAGTTTTTCACTCCTTTGACCCATTTTCAGGTGACAGCGGGCTAAAGCCTGCTGTCGGCTGACGTCACAGACCCAGTCCATGCTTTGAAAAGATTCCCACCATATGGTCAGATCTGCCAAGAAGCCTGGACCAGCAGCTGGCTCAGTCTCTCTGCAAGTCGCTGGGAGCCTAAGCTAGCTGCTCCCACCACAGCCCAGGGCTCTAGTGAGGGGCAGAGCAGAGAGCTGGTGAATGACAGTCACAGTGTTTGATCCCTCAGTTCTCAGTATTAGAGGTGGCGGGTGACAGCTGCAGCTGGAATCCGTGCTGCAGCCATCTAGGTAAGTATGACTGTTTTATTTTTTATTAATCCTATACTTCTCTTTAAAAAAAATGTCCTCTTGTGCATGTATATTGTCAATCACGTCGTCCACCAATGTAGGTCCACATTAATCACATTGAATGCCGGATGCCAACCCGGATGAAAAAAACTTGCTGCCCACCGACATAGCCGTTCTTTCACTTGGCTCCTGCCACATGACAGCGCCTCCCCGGCGCTAAGTAAACAAAGGTACAGGGGACCAATGACATCACAAGGGGCGGGGTCACCTGGTGACATCAATGGGGGAAGCCAAGTGACAAAGTGTTCATGTCAGTGGGTGGCGCTTTCTCTTTGTGCAGGTTGACAGGTGGCGTTCATTGTGATTTACATCAACCTATTTTGCTGGGCCAGGATCTTCCAGATTCCGATAAGTCACCCCTGCATCCCCACAACCACTGGGCTAGGTTGGGGGGAAGAGGCCCTTGTCCTCATGAATATGAGTAACCCCCATGTTGAAGGTATGTGGCTTGTTATGATTTCTTTCATTTCTAGGCCTGTCAGGCTGAATGCTCAGATAAGGGTCTGGTATGGATTTTTTTTTTTTTTTGGCGTGGGATTCCCTGTAAAATCCCTACCTAAAGGGCCTTATATGGATTGGGAGGGGCTCCAACACCATTTTTCTTTTAATGCCAACTTTTTATATATTATTCATTACAGATACTTATATAGCACAGCAATGTATGCAGCGCTTTACGTATATACTGTACATATTGTACATTCAAATCAGTCCCTGCCCTCAAGGAGCTTACAATCTAAGGTTTCTAACTCACATTCAAACACATTACTGGGGCTGATTTTAGACAGAAGCCAATTAACTGCGGGTACAGGTAGAACACGCAAACTCCATGCAGGTAGTGCTGTGATTGGGATTCAAAGCAATAACCCTACTGCTGCTAAGTGGAGGTGCTAAGCACTTAGCCACTGTGCTACCTGAGGAGGGATGACTCATGGTTGTTAGGAAGCTGGCAGGTGCTAGCTCCTAACAAACAACAAAAACCACAGGCAAAAACACACCAAAAAACATGTACATGCAGTTTTGGTGCTACTCCATTGAAGTCTATGGAGCACAAAATTACACAGCATTGCACCAAAGTAGCACAGGCTGCTTCCCCAAAGTCGCATTGCAGTAGCATTGCATTGATGTGAACGGGCACCATTGAAAACAATGTGATTTGCAATGTGTTAATGAGGCCTATAGAAAATTAACTAAATTAAATTAAACATGTAAAAAATGAATTATTAGATTTGACTGGGGTTAGCCAAGTGTTTAAAAAGGGTTAAAAAAAATAACAAGGTTACTGTAGTAAACACCCACCAAAAATGTTCTCCCTGCAAACTGTCCTAATGTGCTTGTATGCATCTCAAACTAGCACATTATGAAAGACTTACCTGAAAATGAAGCCCTCCAGCGGCGTGCTGTCACCTGGTTTTCCTTCCGGGTTCGCAGGCAGTTGCCGCTTGACTGGCCAAGCTGCGGTGATGTCACTCCTATGCACAGGAGTTACGGCAGCAACATTGCTCTCTATGGATGGCATACTGTCCATTGAGAGCACAAAGCGCATGAGCTGGTGACATCATAGGGGCTGCTAAAGTAAATGTCTCCTAAGCAGTGCATGTTTAGTAAATATTTACTGTACCTACAGGTAAGCATTATTATAAGCTTACCTGTATGTGTAAATTTTAAAAAAAGCCTTTACTAACACTTTGATCTGCAGATAAATAGAACAGACTACTGTAAATACACTGTAACATTGTTGTATTTCTGAATTACAATTCTAAATAGAGGTGGGCCAAACACCCCCCTGTTTAATTTGCAGCAGAACTCCTGAACAGGGGAAAAGTTCTGACCCAAACGGAGAACCCTATTGAAGTCTATAGGAAACCGAACAGGAAAAATCAAAAGTGCCCATTTGAAGGCTTATATATAAGTTATTGGCCATAAAAGGGGTATGGGGGACATGTATCAATGCAAACATTTTTTTTTTTAAATATTTTTTTTTTCAGCTGCAGTGATTTTAATGATGCTTTAACCGCTTCCCGCCCGGCGTATTGACAAATCACATCTGGGCGGGTGGTTCATTATCCTGACTGGACGTCTGTTGACGTCCTCAGGATAATGCGCGATCGTGGCGATCGGTGATGCCGTGGGTCAATCTGACCCACCGCATTACAGACCGAGGTAAAAGGCTTCTGATGGAAGACTTTTAGCCTTTTAGCTGATCACAGTGTAAATAGGAAGAGACATTTATCGGCTTTTCCTCTGCTCAGGTCTGCAAACCTGAGCAGTGGAGAGCCGATCGGCTGCTCTCCTGATGAGGGGGGCTGTGCTGAACGTTTATCAGCGCAGCCCCCCTCAGGGTCGCCACACTGGACCATCAGGGAGCCAACCAGGGCCACCAGGGAGCCCCCCTCCCCCGGACACCATGAGGAGGCTGCCCAGGACCACCAGGGAGGTAACATGGAGGCAGCCCAGGACAACCAGGGAGCCCCCACTAGACCACGAGGTAAGGGCAATACAGTGCACTGTAGGGATGGCACTGTGCCCATATATGATGCTTGCCAGTGCCATCCCTACCAGTGCTATATGCACCAGTGCCCACCAGAGCCACCTATCAGTGACCACCTGTGTTCACCTGTGCCACCTATCAGTGCCCACCTGTGCTTCCTAAAAGTGCCCACCTGTGTCACCTAAAAGTGCCACCTATCAGTGCCCAACAGTGCCCAGTGCCACCTATCAGTGCCGCCTATGAGTGTCCATCAGTGCCGCATATCAGTGCCACGTAAGAGTGCCCGTCAGTGTTGCTTATCAGTGCCGCCCATCAGTGCTGCATATGTGCCCCATCATCAGTGTAACCTTATCAGTGCCACCTCCTCAGTGCCAATCTGTACTGCCTCCTCAGTGCCTGTCAGTCTAGACTCATCAGTGCCCATCAGTGTAGCTACATCAGTGCCCCTCAGTGGAGGAGAAAATGTACTTATACAAAGTTGTGTGACAGAAACAAAGAAAAAGTTTTTTTTTTTCAAAATTTTTGCTCTTTTTTTATTTATAGCGCAAAAAATAAAAACCGCAGGGGTGATCAAATACCAATCGAATTATTCAGGTACTCTTACCAGAACACTTTTGTTTACCTATCTCTAGGTAAACGGACAGCGCATGCAGAATAGCCTCTGCAGGCTTATAGGGATCCGATTCCTCTTCAGCAAACGGTCAGGTGTAATGTGCAGGCATATTGAGCGACCTCCAAATTGAACTATATATTGTCTCCAAGTTCCCCAAATCTGTAGTACATAGGAAAGGAAGAGGACCCCAATAGTGTAATACAGTTTTAATTATAAAGAATCAGTTAAAAGCCAAATGGCTACTTACAGAGTCCAGTAAAAACAATGCGCATGAAGAAACAAACAAAAGCCGGCTCATCCGCGTTCCGCCCGTGCTTCCGGGTCACGTGGGGCGACGATGTCAATGCGTCAGATCGCCCCACGTGACCCGGAAGCACGGGCGGAACGCGGATGAGCCGGCTTTTGTTTGTTTCTTCATGCGCATTGTTTTTACTGGACTCTGTAAGTAGCCATTTGGCTTTTAACTGATTCTTTATAATTAAAACTGTATTACACTATTGGGGTCCTCTTCCTTTCCTATGTACTACCGATTTGGGGAACTTGGAGACAATATATAGTTCAATTTGGAGGTCGCTCAATATGCCTGCACATTACACCTGACCGTTTGCTGAAGAGGAATCGGATCCCTATAAGCCTGCAGAGGCTATTCTGCATGCGCTGTCCGTTTACCTAGAGATAGGTAAACAAAAGTGTTCTGGTAAGAGTACCTGAATAATTCAATTGGTGGCACTTCATCTATCTACCTCTCCTTTTTCACCTGGTGGAGGAAGTTTTTTCATCTAACATCAGTCTATGTCAAGTCTATATGGACAGTGCTTTTGGACTTTTGTGCAATTTTGTGTCAACATAACCTATTAAGTTTTTTCTTGTCTTTGCGCAATTCTTTATATTATATTATGTGTTACTAGGTGGTTCCTAATTGAATTGCAGCATTTGTATTTTGTATCTATTAGCGCGGTATTTTTTACACACAATGATCAAATACCACCAAAAGAAAGCTCTATTTGTGGGAACAAAATGATAAAAATGTTGTTTGGGTACAGCGTCGCACGACCGCGCAATTCTCATTCAAATCGCAACAGCACTGAAAGCTGAAAATTGGTCTGAGTGGGAAGTGTTCTAAGTGCCTGGTATTGAAGTGGTTAAAGTGCAGAAATAAAAAAAGTTAGTGCCTGTGGGGTTACCTTAGTCTTCCTGTAAAGTGGCACATCTGTAGCATGTAAAGAACGTGATGAAACAAAAATTAAATTTCTAAAGTAAAAAATGAGTCAAATCACATTTAAATTGACTCACTGTTGCAATTTCCAGCACCCAGCTATTTTAAAAAAAATTAGGAAAAAAAGGGTGTGGGTTCGCCCCCCAGTCCATACCAGACCCTTATGTGAGTCCTGCACCCCCCCCACCCCACCCAAAGCACTCTGTCCCCATGTTGATGGGGACAAGGGTCTCTTCCCCACAACCCTGGGCTGTGGTTGTGGGGGTCTGTAGGCAGGGGGCTTATCAGAATCTGGAAGCCCCCTTTAAGAAGGATGGCCCCAGATCCCACCCTACCCCCCCATGTGAACGAGTATGGGGTACATAGTACCACTACCCATTCACCAAATAAGTTTCAAAAAGTAATAAAAACACAGAGACCGTTTTTGACAATTTCTTTATTAAAAAAGAAAAGAAAAAAAAAAGCTCTGCACTCATTGACGGCCGGCCACCGAATGCCTCCTCTACCGTTTGACAGTTCTGGGCCACTTGTGATGTCACAGACCGCTGCATTCTGGCGCAGTGTGATTGATGATGGATTTACATAGGGGGACACTGTTTTTTTAATTTTTAATTTTTTAATAAAGGAATTGTCAAAAACGGTCTCTGTGTTTTTACTACTTTTTGACACTTTTTTGGTGAATGGGTAGGGGTCCGTACTCCATACTCATTCACATGGGGAGGGCGGGATCTGGGGAGAGTTTTACTACAGCTTTAACTGTTGAATGAATTACATAATTAACCAATAGTAGAAGCAGAAGCATGAGCATATACATTTTTTTTTACAGTTTTTCATTGATGCATTGATACCATGTTTTTCATTACAACAGTGAGCTACTGTTTTTAGAATGAGGGAACATATTTTTAGCCCCATGTAAATGCATATGAGGTAGCACATATCTTGAAGGGGGCCTTCCCTAGAGCTATGGGATTGCAAGTCATATGCTACTCTTGTTAGCCACACACTTTCTTTTTTCATAAAAAAAACAACATAAAAAAGTAAAGGAGGATTAGCAAAGTGTTGATACCCCAGGGATATTATTCTGCTCAAACCATTCATATCTTTGGATGACTTTTCCAGGCACACAAAATATTTCATTACATAACAGTGAGACAGAAAAGAAACGAAAGTAATTTATAACAACATGTACTAACAAATCCCTATGTATGAACTTATATAAACTGTATCATCTGAGCAAAGCATATCTCTAAGTGCAAGACAATACACATGAGACATATTTAAAAACAGAATAGATTACCAGTAATAATTACAGCTTGATGGAGATGGCGAGAATCATACTGATATATGGTAAACTTCAAAATAGATTTTGAAGAAAAAGTAGCCATCAGTAATCTGTAAATAAAAGTGAATGCTTTCCAAATTAAAAGTATGGTGGTGCATGTAGGAAGTGAAATTTACTATACATACCTTAAAGGGAATGTATAGTGTTTTATATAGAGTTGAGCGAACCTGAACTGTAAACTTTGGGGTGTCCGTGACCCGGACCCGGACATTTGAAAAAAAGTTTGGGTTCGGGGTTCGGGTATTTGATCCCGCCTGTTGAATAGCTGCAGGGCGGCCAATCAACAAGCATATCCCTGGTTTGCCCTTAGAAGCCATCACAGCCATGCCTACTATTGATGTGCTGTGATTGGCCAGTGCATCATGTGACCCAGCCTCCATATAAGCTGGAGTCACATAGTGCAGCATGTCACATGCTCTCAGGCTACTCTAGGGAGAGGATGCTGCTGGCGCTGTGAGGGACAGATTGCAGATATAATAACATCTCATCCTGCATTACAGAACGATCTGATTCTGGACTAGGTAGAGTCTACAACTTTGAGGGACAGATTATTGTTCTAAAATCATCTCCTAGTTCTATAGGGTCAGGTTCCTGCTGTTGCTGTAAGGGACAGATTATTGTTCTAAAATTATCTCCTAGTCCTATAGGGTCAGGTTCCTGCTGTTGCTGTAAGGGACAGATTATTGTTCTAAAATCATCGCCTACTCCTATAGGGTCAGGTTCCTGCTGTTGCTGTAAGGGACAGATTATTGTTCTATAATCATCTCCTAGTTCTAAAGGGAGATGTTCCTGCTGGTGCTGTAAGGGACAGATTATTGTTCTAAAATCATTTTACTTCCTTTTGCAGCCCTCTAGCACTTGCCAGGACTTTTTTACAGCCACTTTTGTGCCGAAAAGTTTGGGTCCCCATTGACTTCCGGGGTAAAGTTCGGGTTAAGTTCAGTACCGAACCCGTACTTTTTCCCAAAGTTCGGCCGAACCCGCCGAACCCGAACATCCAGGTGTCCGCTCAACTCTAGTTTTATACTGTTGTATAGTGTGTATATTTCAGAATGCTTTGGACTATATTTTTTTTTTTCAATTTTTTTTTTATTATTAATAGGAGAAGTATAGCCAAAGCTTATTTAGCTGTACTGCTCCTGTGGATCACAGGAGTGCAGTTCATTATTCTGCACTTCTGTGACCCATTTTCAGCAGACTGCGGACTGAAACCTGCTGTCGGCTGACGTCATAGAGTCAGTCCAGGCTTGGGAAAGATCGCGACCATATTGTTGGGATCAGTCCACATGCCTAGACCGGCACCTGGCTCAGCCTCTGAGCAAGCTGCTGAGAGCCTGAGCCATACGGTTCCGCACCCTCCACAGCCCAGCACTCCAGTGAGCCGGGGGGGGGGGGGAGAGGGGGCAAAGCAGAGAGTCAATGACTAACAGTCACCAGCTCTCTGCTCAGGGAGCTCTGATAACCTAACGATCGGCGGTGTTTGATCGCTCGGTTCTCAGTCTTGGAGCTGAGATTCTAACAGAAAAATGTTGCAAAATACAGTTGAAAATCTGTGAAACCTGGACACGGGAGTGTACAGGTTAACTTTGTACAGATACAGTCACCATAATAATATAGATCACAAAGCTGAAAATAGTCAAGAAAATGGCATCAGCTTGGAAACAGCCAGTGGACAATATTGGAGGAAAGCAAGGAGGAAAAAGGAAACAAAGGACTGAGAAAATCAAAGCCATATGGAAAGGTGAGAGGGGGGAAACAAGGGGAGAAGGGATGCAGGAAGCAAGGAGCTCCTCGCCACCATCCAGATTCCATATATGTGAGTAGATATTCCACAAGAGCAGGATGATGGTGTGAGATCCATGGTTTCCAAGAAAGAAATTAAGAAATTTAGCATGAGTATTGAGAAGGATACTGGTCAATTGTATGTTTATAAAGAAGTCATCCAACCTGGTTTCAACCTCAGAGAAACAAATGTTTTCTTCCAGGCTCTAGATATTGTCAATTTTGATGCTAAGAGGATGTCATTTGCTAGTTTGAGTTGTCGTTTGGTGAAACCCAGTGGTTTAAAATGTAATAAGGTGAACACAGGATCTCTAGGAAGGTGAGCAATCTAGAAAACAGTGATCACAGGTCAATTTGTTTCAGTATAAATCACACAAATAGGAAACATAAGGGGAACACAAAGACACTGAATTTTAAGAGAGCCAACTTCCATAAACTACGCTCCTTGCTGGAAGATGTTACTTGGGATAAGATTCTAGGAACAATAAACATGGAGGAAAAATGGGAGTGCTTCAAAAACATATTAAACAAAGGTATTAGCCAGTGCGTCCTAATGGGAAATAAATTTAAAAGAGCTAACAAAATGTCAGGGTGGCTTAACTCCGACGTAAAAGTACATATAAAAGCAAAGGAGAAGGCCTTCAAAAATACAAGGCTGATGGGTCACTGTCAGCATTCCATTTTTTCAAGGTATGCAATAAGAAATATAAGGGTGCAATCAGGGTGGCTAAGATAGAACATGAAAGACACAAAGCAGAGGAGAGTAAAAAAAATCCTTTAAGTATATAAATAGTAAGAGAGGGAGGTCAGATCATATAGCCCCCCTAAAGAATGATGAAGGGAGTCTGGTTACAAAGGACGGAGAGATGGCAAAGGTTTTACATTTATGCTTCTCCTCAGTATTCATGAGTGGGCTCCAGTATCCAAAACTACAAAGTTGGTCCTCGCGACATGTCACAGGAAGCATCCTCATGGCTAACTGAGGATAGAATTAGGAATAGACTTGAAAAACTTAACGTTAGTAAGTCACCGGGACCAGATGGCTTGCACCTGAGGGTCCTTAAGGAACTCAGTCAAGTAATTGCCAGACCATTGTTCCTAATTTTTTCAGACAGTCTACTGACTGGTATGGTACCAGCTGATTGGAGAAAAGCCAATGTAGCACCAATATATAAAAAAGGACCAAAATATATCCCTGGGAACTACAGTCCAGGTAGCCTAACATCAATAATATGCAAGCTCTTGGAGGGAAGGATAAGAGATTATATACAAGATTTTTATAATGAAAACGGTATCATTTCCAGTAATCAGCACGGTTTCATTAAGAATCGTTCTTGCCAATCTACTAATCTTCTATGAGAAGGTGAGCTGCCATGTAGATAAAGATAGCCCTATAGACGTGGTGTGTGTAGATTTTGCAAAGGCATTCGATACAGTTCCCCATAAATGCTTACTGTACAAATTATGTTCTGTCAGCATGGATTATAGGGTGAGTAAATGGATTGAAAACTGGCTACAGGGGCGAGTCCAGAGGGTGGGGATAAATGGGGAGTACTCAGAATGGTCCGGTGTGGAAAGTGGGGTTCCTTAAGGTTCTGTCTTGGGACCAATCCTAATTAATTCATTCATAAACGGTCAGGAGGATGGGATAAACAGCTCAATCTCATTATTTGTGGCTGATACCAAGCTAAGCAGGGCAATAATTTCTCCGCAGGATGTGGAAACCTTGCAAGAAGATTTGAACAAATTAATGAGCAACTACATGGCAAATGAGGCTTAATGTAGAAAAATGTAAAATAATGCATTTGGGTGCCAAAAATATTAATGCAATTGTCAGGAAACCCATCTGGAGATCCTGGAAATCGGGCTGGAATGCCCCTTTCTCTGGGGCATAGCTTTATTGGGCCCTTCCCCATGAAGAGGAAGATCACCAGGGTGACATACGTATCCATCCGGTCTTCCATGTGGCCATGTTAAAACCTGTGTGCCCGGATCCCTTCCCAGGACTTAAGACTGGCCCACCAGAGCCGATTCTGGTTTATGGAGAGGAGGAGTTTGAGGTCGAAACCATCCTGGACTGCAGGAATAGGGGCAGCTCTATTCAGTACCTGGCCCAGAGGAAAACTCCTGGGAACCCGAAGCCAACATACATGCGGAGGAATTGATCAGGTCTGAGAGAGAGAAACCAGCCTGAAAGAAGTGCCCGTCTGGGCATACGGAGACTGCCTCTTGGGGGGGGCAATGTCAGGAAACCCCATCTGGAGGTCCTGGATATTGGGCTAGAATGCCCCTCCCTCTGCATAGGTGCATGACAGGTGCGTGTGCGCGACACCACTGGCACCAAACAGGCTATTTAAATGGGCAGCACCTTGCAGCCGGTGCGGTCCATTCTACAGATTTGTGTGTACCTGAGATATCTGATTATCCGTGTTCCTGTTCCCTGTGACCCGGCCTGCCTTGACCTTGCTCTGATCTCTGCCTCCACCAACCCCCAGCTTACCCACGACCACTCTTCTGCCTGCTCCCTTGTACTTCTGCTGCCAGCCTGTTGAAGACCCTGCTTGAAACTGACTACCCATCTGCCTGCTCTTTATGTACCGCATTGCCTGCCAGTTGCCAACCCAGCCTGTACCACCACTCTACCAGTCTACATGAGTCTCAAAAGGACCCTCACGCTCCCATCAGTGATCCAGTCCAGCCCTCGTGCCATCCTGCATTCCCGAACCACCTGTCTACCCTACCAGGGGTTCCCAAATCAGTGTAATAAGAGAGGTTGCTCCCTGCATAAGTCAGACTCCACCACCAGGTGCGTGACAGTAATGGACAGCCATGTCTGAGTCTGCGCATGGGCCCTCTCCCATGGAAGGACTGTGTGTTCATCTAACAGGCCTCACCCAGGCTGTTAAGAACCTGCAGGATGGCTACACCCATCTGGAAGAGCGGGTACAAGAGCTCACCACACCTACTGCTCCTGGGGCCAGCCCATCCTCAGCCTGCACCGTTGTGGCTCTTCCATCAGAACCCAAGGTTCCCCTGCCGGACAGATTCTCAGGGGTCTGCAGTAAATTCGGGGCCTTCCACAACTCATGCAAGCTTTACTTAAACCTGCAACCCCGCACCTTTTCTCTTGAGGCCACAAAAGTGGAACAAGTAATTTCCCTGCTACAGGGTAAGCACCAGTCTTGGGCTCATCAGCTGTTGGAACAGAATGCTCCGGAGGTTTCCACCCTCTCCCTGTTCTTCCAAGCTATGGCCCAACTGTACGAAGACCCACACCAAGCCGCCACTGTAGAGGCTGCCTTACACGTGCTCCAGCAAGGCAGCCCTACGGCAGAGGACTACGTCTCTGAATTCAGGTGCTGGAGTGCATATATGGCTTGGAATGATGCAGCGCTCTGGTACCAGTTCCGCCTGGGCCTGTCTGAGCCGCTGAAAGATGAGCTTGCCCACGTGGGGGTTCCCCAATTCCTGGATGCCCTCATTAATATGGCAATCCAGATCGACCGACGCCTCAGGGAACGCAGAACTGAGAGATCCCAGGGACCACACAACTTACCTGGATGCTACATTATGTTCCCAGCTACCCTGGTCCAGTTCCCTTTGCTCAAGAAACCTCCTTCTCCTCTCCTCTGGATTGTCCTGAGCCTATGCAAATAGGGCTCCTCCGCCCATCCCTGACCCCTGAAGAGAGACAACGACGCTGGACCCACAACCTGTGTCAATATTGTGGGGAGCCTGGGCCTTTCCTTTACCCATAAAGGGGGTAAAACCTTCCAGAGGTCAAGTGGTTAAACAATCTATTTAGCTGGCATGACAGGAAGCTAGAAAAATCTATGGGTTGTGTCCAGGATGGGACATATATTTGTCCCAGGTTTATGCTGTACACTGATTGCTTTTGTATTTGGGCGGTGTAGTAAGCCTGTTTGGGCTTAATGAGGGTTAACACGCTTAGGTGTAACAGATATAGCACTCAGGGCTCTATAAAACTCCCAGGTTGCTCCAACAGGGTGCTCCACCCTGGAACCAGATCTCTGTGCACGACAGACTGGGGAGCTGCAATACCTCTGAATAGTGAGATTAAGTCTAGATGACTAAAAGCCTCTGTTTATTTCTCTGTGACCGCCAAGGGTCTGGGCAGTGGTAGGCTGTGGCAGAACAAGTATTCAGGTTCCTGTGTCTTTGTAGTTAGATGCCCAAAGTGGCAAGGGTTTATTTTCTGTTTTGTTTTATTTTACCTGTTTTGATGTCTGCACTTTGTAACCACAAACGTGTAAATAAACCACAGTTTTTGCTTTCACAAAGATCCTGCTGTCTGTCTGTGACTACTTCACTGTACTGAGCTAATCCCTTACTCTGGTCAGAACCAACTCTTAAGGAAGCCCTTACTTTGAAGAGGCCTTTCCATAGCTTAAATATATTTTTCCCTTGTCACTTGTCCGTTGATGGCCTTAAATTGAATAACTCTACACCAAATTCACTATATGGAACACTTTTGTATTTATATATGGTGATCGTATCACCCCCCTTAATCATCTTTTAAGAGAGAATAAATATAGCTCAGCTAATCTTTCCTAATATCTCAGCTCCTCCATGCCTCTTATTAGTGCTGTTGCCCTTCTCTGTATATTTTCCAGCTTCTCAATATCCTTTTTGTGAACTGTTGCCCAAACTGCATATTCTAGATGATGTGTTACTAATGCTTTCTACATTTTCTGCATGCTATTATTAGGTCTATGGTCTACCAGAACACCCAGATCCTTCTCAATGAAGAGAGGGTGCAGTTAAGTTTTATAGCAGCCCAGCCAGGAGGAGACAATCTTCCTCAACACAAGGGGTATTGCTTGGATTGTAAAACTGGGGCACCCCAAGGAGCAACTCAAGGAGAGTAGTAATGGAGCATGTGCACTGCACAGCAGCGGACAGTGGGTGTGGCCTAACTATTAACAGTGGGAGGGTTTTAAGGGACATGGTTGAACAAAACTCAGGCTTTCCTGTACCTATAAGGGCTCATGCACACAGAACATGTTTACAGCTGCTGTTAGGGGCATTAGACATTTTTTTAACTGCCTCTAAAAGCCCCTCCATGTTAGCCTATGTGTCCATGCACACATAAACTGTCAGAGGCATTTTGAGGCATAAGCGTTTAAGGTCAGTCGAAAAAAAAAATGACAGCCTGTGCTTCCAGGAGCAGTAGAAAAGAAAAACGTCAAAAATACGGATAAACGCGTCTATAAGCAGCTAAATGCGCCAAACTGCATTTAACCACGTTTGATGTTTTTAGTCATTTTTACATTATAGGGAGTGTTTTCAATGAAAATTGGCAAAAAATGCAGGAAAGCGCACAAAAACGCAGGAAAACGTGACTAAACGCTAATGTAAAAACGCGGCCAAATGCGAAAAAAAACTGAGCTGCTGTAAAGCTCGCATTTTTAAAATGTCCTATGTGCATGACCCTAAAATGTGTTTTTTATATGTATAAACCTCAGCACAATCAGTAAAAAAAAAAAATGTGAGACTCTTCCATTACATATGATTTTGTGAGCACTGAAAATAGACGGAGCGTTAACACTTTTGTCTGAGCCTACATTAAAGAAGAACTTCATTAAAATTGTCAGGGACTGCTTAGCAACCTGCAACTTTTGAGACTATGAACATTTTGATCAGATGAATGTAATGTACAATATAGTGCAGGAGTCTGTAAGGCAGAGTGCAGGAGTCGGAGGTGTGCAATACACCGAGTGCAAGAGTCAGGAGTGCTGCAATCAGTGTTGGATTTAGGAGTTTATTACACATAGAGAGTGGAGTCAAGATCATGTAATGCAATGTAAGGATCAGGAGTACAAAACGAAAAGGAGTCAGTGGTGTGTAATTCACGGTGTAGGGGGCAGGAGAGTGCAAAATACCCTCCACAAGTAATACTCTCCTCCACTTCTCCAATTTTTAAGCAAATCCCCCTTGAAAAAAAGGCAACACTAATTTGCATGCTCATTGCTATCAGCATAAATCTTTGTCCCACCCCTAATACCCCAGCACAAATCCTCTTCTTCCCCCTCTCCTTTCTCCAACCCCCAAATTTCCCCCAAT
>BLSH010303156.1:668774-697178 GCA_018402905.1 Glandirana rugosa | reverse complement strand
GGATTGCTGCGGACCACTGTCTCCTAGAGAAGGTCTCCCCGGGACTCACCGAAGGACCCTCCTCCACCAGTACAGCTGAACCCGCACTCCCCACCACCCCAGCCCAGCAGGACCACCACAGGACTCCAGCAAAGAAGCCAGCAGTGGCTGACACTGCAAAGCGCAGCACCCTACTACTTCTGTGAGTAGTCACTTGTTATTTAATAAAATCCTGGTTTTTACTGTTACTCTTAGAGGCGCATTTGTTTTTTTCTTGTTTCCTTTCACACAGAAGTTTGGTTTGCTTCCCACATTTGCAGCCCTTGGCAGGACAGTCACCCACAAGAGCACCCAGGATCTTTGTGCATAGACAATTTTATGACTTTTATGATTTTTATGATTTTTTTATGTTTTTAATGAACTTTCATGAATGTCATTCAGCTCCATCATTGGTCATCTTTGATTGCCCCCACCTAAATGCCTCCCATCACATGCTCACAGCATAACCACTCCATCTGATCCCTAGTCCACGGTTCACACTGCGCTTGAACATATCCTCTTTGACTGCACTTAGAGTTGCCTTTTCTTCTTCAGTCGTTTCGTCATACCCTGTGTTTTTGTGACCTCATGGACCTCCACTGTCTCCTGGAGCTTGTTTAGCTTCATAGTCATTGTTTCCATGATGCTATCTATCCATCTTGTTTTCTGTCATCCTCTTCTCCTTTTTCCATCCATGTTTCCCACCATCAGGGTCTTTTCCAGTGTCCACTTTTAGGCAAACCCTAAACCCTTCTCTTCAGAGAGGCCTATCCGTCCCCACCTAACAACTGTACTTTTATTTTCTCCCCTACAGTTATTACCTTTTGTATCAGACTTGAAAACTCAAAGGGAGAAAATAATGGACTTTGTAGGCACGTCATAGATATATAAATTTGAAAAATCTTTTGGTTTACATTAAAAATATTGTACAGAAAGTACACTCATAAGAATAGAAACAATTAAAAAAAACATACTTCTTGGACAAACTGTGGATAAAGTAACAAAAACAATGTATAAGGTGTTTGTTGCAATGATACACATCAACATCTACCAATCCTTTGGGTACTGGGGTCCTCATGTATTTTGGCTTTACATGTTCCGCAACCTACTATTGCTTCTGCAGGAGCTTACGTAAATTTGCACGATTGACGCAAGAAAATCCGGCACTTTTCCCGTGGCCAAATGGGGACCCCCAAGGAACCAGACAGGAGCTCATTCATCAAAATGTGTATTATAGGGATGTATATCTCCACCAGTACAGATAGATTTATTTCTCTGGAAGGTCACCAGACCTTAGTAGCGAATCTCTGACCTATACACGTATTGGATCCATAGAGAAAATGTAGAGACCTGGAGAGATTGATGGTTGTACAAAAGATTGTTACAATGGGCCTGGGTCCTTTAAGAGTGCCTGTGAAGGGGATGTGGATCCGCAATCCCAATAGGCTCCAGTGTTGGGGCGAGAGAGAGAGATGAGAGGGGACATCTGTCTTTTTTTTTAAATTGTTTCTATTCTTATGAGTGTACTTTCTATACAATATTTTTAATGTAAACCAATACATTTTTCATTTTTTTACATCTATGTGCCTACAAAGTCCATTGTTTTCTCCCTTTGAGTCTCAAAATGTGGTATCTGTAGGGTGTGGCATAGTTAAAATTCAGGTGCTGATTAGCCACCAAGGGCACTGAACTCACCCATACTATCTTTTGTATCACTTGACCCTCCCTTCTGGATTGTAAGCTCTAACGAGCAAGGCCCTCTGATTCCTCCTGCATCTAATTATATTGTAACTGTTCTGTCTGCCCTAACGTGAAGCAAACTGTTGGCGTTATATAAATTCTGTATAATAATAATGTTGGTATGAAAAGGATCAACATGAGAGGCAGGTAACAAGCCTGTAGGTAGGTGCAGTCTACTTTCTTCACTGCAGGTGGCGCTCAACCACAGTGGCATTGCAAGGGAGAGGAAATCAAGAGGAACTTTGTTCCTCTATGGTTTCCAGGGTCACTGGGGAAGCTATCCGATTGGATGCTTCTGCCCCATTTGACTCTAGCAGCCATCTTGGATCAGGCTAAGCCTATTTAAGAGGAAACAAGGACAGAGGGCGCACCAGCCTTGCATATTACCTTTGCAACATTGAGATTTATTAAAAGTAGAAATGCATACTCACGGCCTGGGTGATCGTAGAGGTATCTTAACTAGTCAAGCGTTGACAGAGAAAATTCATATGCCGGTCTCGAAGCACTTCAGATATACACAGATAGCTCACTTCTTATGTACCTTGTCACATAACTCCGATATTGTGGCCATGTCTAGTATGGAATATTTGTGTCAGAAGTATGACAAAATCAGGGGACATATTTCTGAAATCTATACTATTTTAACTGATTCCTCAATCAAACAGGGGTATATGGAAAAATGGGAGACAGATCTCCAAGAAACTATCAAATTGGATGAATGGTTTAATATGGCCCAAGAAGCTCTGAGATCTCTTATAAATACCTCAATAATAGAAGCAAATTATATGGTGCTTCTGAGATGGTACATGGTCCCAGCAAGAATTGCAGCCTATGTACCGGGAGCATCCGCTTTATGCTTTCGGGGCTGCGGACAAGAGGGAACAGTATACCACATCTGGTGGCAATGCCCAAAGGTGCGGCGGTATTGGATAAGGGTGTATAACTTTATATACTCGCTTACCCAAGTTAACCTAGTTAAGTCTCCAAGACAGGCTCTGCTAGGTGATAAGGTGGAAAATGCATCTAAAGCTCAGAGGCAACTTATAACCTTCATATTTATATCAGAAAAAAATATCATTGTCAAATCTTCAAAATCAGCTTGCTTGCCATTTGCACAATTTAAGCATAAACTCTCCTGGATTATGGTAAAGGAGCGCATGACAGCAATCCTTCTCGATAAAACTAAGCAGTTTGAAAAGGTTTGGGACCCATGGGTCAGATATTTGAACGGAGATCCCAGAACAATATCGGATTAGAGGATAGTGGAATTCGGTGCTCGGGGGTCATACTATTTACTTTATGTCATTTCTTTTCTTCATTTCTTCTCCTCTTCTTCCTTCCTCCTTACTTCTAGTATTCGTTTTACATGGATTTTTATATACTCACACTGGCTGTGAGGAGATTATGCCAAGAAAGTTGGCAACATTTATAAGTCAGGCTTAAAAATGGTTGAACTTTGCCATATTGATATGTATGTCAATTGTAAGCAATTTGTATTACTTGTCACAACTTTTACACATTTCTTTGTGAAAATCCAATAATTATATTGAAACAAAATGCATACTCACAAACAAGTGATAAAATCAGGCAGATAATAAAAAAGCCATCATGTGCATCATCCAGCAAGATCTGCTGGCCAGTAGACTAGAGTGGGATGAAAAGTCCAAAGTAAGCTGACGTGTTTCGAGGGTGTCCCCTCTTCCTCAGAGCTGGGTCTTTTACCCCATGGCAATCTCTTGAGCGCAGGAGCCTATTTAAGGCCCTGGCTCCCGGGCTTGGTGCGCATTTCACATGTGGGTAGTGTAGTAACAGGTCACCCGTCTAACAGGGACAGTGATTAGCATCAGGGAGAGGTTCCAGATGAGTAGGGAAATGATAGGGACATGCCATCCTACCTGGAGACCTCCCCATTTGGGACCGGCCAGGCTGCATTCCGCCCCTCGAGACAGATGCTGTCGGCACAGCTGAGGCCTGCTTTGCTACACACTGCTGTTACATACCATGAGTGTTCCTGGCCGGGTGCCTTCCGGCCAGGTCTCTTGTGAATTACTAGATTCTGCATTAATACAATTTCTGTTCTCTGCAACCGGAGTCTGTGTAATTACTACGGCCGCACCACGCTGCACCTCCTCACAAGCCATTTTTCAGAAGGAATGCCAGCGATGGCAGCCATTGTGCTTCTCTCAGTACAGCCATCTTTTAAAGCCTATCTCCATCAATGGCGGCAAGTCCACAAGGGGCATAGGGGTGCCGCCCCCCCAGCTCGTACCATCTGTGTGGCTGTGCACTGTGCAGCAGGCTGGACCAATAGGTTTCTACCAGGTCCGTCACCCCCTTACAAGCACGTGACCACATCCCCCAATTGGCCAATTTTATATTGTCCTTGGGGTGCAGAGCACTGCCACCCTGCGTTGCCAACGAATCGGCCTTTCAGAACCAAAAAAGAAGGCTGAGTGAAGACAGAAGCTGCGGTGTCGGACGGTCCAGGGAAGCTCTGCCATAGGGTGAGTGCAGACCTGGAGGGGGCCACCTGAGCCATCCAATGCTTTTCAATTTTGGATGAAGGTGGAGAAAATTAAAACTTCCTATCTGACTTTTTTCTGCATGTAACCCCATGGAGTAGTTCCTGTCACTGTGACCCCCTGTTCAAAAAAAAGGTGGAGTGGTTGACAGCATGAAAGAAAGGCACAGACTGCAACAATCAGCATTACAGACCTATCCCTTAATAGTAAAAATGGGGAATGGAGAGATTTATCATTGCTTCCTGACCCGAAATAAAGAGAGAGTAAATCTCCCCAATGGGGTCACAGGCAGCAATAAAAACTAGGCAGAGGCTCTAACACTTTCCTGTCCTTTCCAAAACAAAAATAAAGAACATGTTTGGAGTTGGGCTAGCAGAAGGGGAGAGGGGAGGCAACAGGCCCCTCTGTTTAATTTAAACCTCTCTCTGGAACAGCAGCTGTCGCTATCCTAAATGTGCTTTTAGCTCCACCTGCTGGTTGCAGATGGTAAACACGCAACAATTTATATTTACTTTTTAAAAAAGAAGCTGTAAAAAAACAAGTTTGTATTACTCATACGGAGTCACAATTTGTTCTCTTTGAAGACTGATTCACTTTAGAAGAAATCAGTATTTTTCCACTCGGCAGCCGACATTGAAGATGCAATATAAAGAAACCAACCATCCATTTAACGCCCAGTCTGCTTCAGCTACCTGTCCTGTCTGTATTCAATATGTTTAATGGCTTTGAAAATTCTGTCTGGAAGTTTAAATTAGAGACTGGATAACAGATGCAGTCCCCCCTCTGTGATAGAGATGCATTTGGGTGTTTTCACTGCGATACCAAAGTAATACGAAAATAGCTTTGCTACAACCAATTTTAGTTGCCATTGTCAATGTGATGGACCTATAGAAATGAATTTAATATACCTGACAGCAATAATTTATTGAGACCTCAAAGAGAACCCAGCAAGTGCTTGTAAACGCTCACCTTGTAAAACAACCCATTCAGTTTAACTGCTTAAGGACCGCCCCACGAACATATACTGCAGCAGGGCGGCCCTTAAGTGCAAAATCCCGTACCTGTACATGATTTCTTCTTCCTGGTCTGGGGCGCGCGCCGCCGGAGACCCGCTCCCGCTGATTGGACACAGCGGGAGCCAATCAGCAGGTCAGGCAGACGTGACCTAGCGATCTTTCGGAGAGAGGCAGAGCGGCGGTCTGCCTATCTAAACAAGGAAGGCCACCATTCTTCCAGAGGGGAAATGGAGATCTTGTGTTTCTGCTAAGCAGAATACAGATCTCTGTTTTTCTTTAGTCAAAGCAAATCCCCCATAGTTAAAAAGCCCCCCCTAGGGACACATTTAACCCTTTGATTGCCTGTGATGTTAACCCCTTCCCTGCCAGTGTCATTTGTACAGTGACAGTGCATTTTTTAAGCACCGATCACTGTATTGGTGTCACTGGTCCCCAAAAAGTGTCACTTAGGGTCAGATTTGTCCACCACAATGTTGCAGTCCTACTAAAAATCACTGATTGCCGCCAATGAAAAGTTCATAAATCCATCCCATAGTTTGTAGACGCTATAACTTTTGCGCAAACCAATCTATATACGCTTATTGGGATTTTTTACCAAAAATATGTAGCAGAATACATATTGGCCTAAACTGATGAAGACATTTTGATTTTTTTTTATTGGATATGTTCTATAGCAGAAAGTAAAAAATATTGTTTTTGTTTTTCAAAATTGTCTGTTTTTTTGTTTGTAACGCAAAAAATAAAAATCGCAGAGGTAATCAAATACCACCAAAAGAAAGCTCTATTTGTGGGGGGAAAAAGACATAAAATTTGTCTGGTTACAGTGTTATACACCCGCGCAATGGTCAGTTAAAGTAGAGCAGTACCGTATCACAAAAAATGGCCTGGTCAGGAAGGGGGTAAATACTTCCGGAGCTGAAGTAGTTAAAATTGAAATGAAAGGCAAAACATGTCTATATAGATATAAAAAAAAACATTTTAAATACCTTTTTTTTTTCCTTTTTTATAAGTGATCGCATTCCCTCTGTTTTCAACTGCATAAGAGCTGGGGGTAGGATATACAGCAGTACATTGATCTTCTCAGCGAATGGCTGTGCAAGAGGGTTATGTCAGGACAGTTCTGATCATTGGAGGAGAGCAGGCTGAGTTCCCAGCATAGCTTGAGAACTGACCATGGTGTATTCTCCTGTTTAGTGTGGTCAGTTTTTAATAGGAAAGCAGAGGGACTGCCAGGATCACCAGGGAATTCACATAAAGGAAGCAATACAAAGAGAACAGGAGACTTTCTCATACAAGTACATGGTACGGCAGGCACATATCAGGAATATGAAATGCTGGGGTAAAAAATACTTTACTATTCAGCCTTAGGGTTTATTCCCAAGGGGGAGATAAAACCAGGTGGTCGAGCTGCGATTTTACTGCCCCTCAATTGCCCATCTGAAAAAGGCCATATAGACCCACTCAGGGCTGTACGCAAGCTACTACCTCTATGATGTGCTTCACGGACACTGCAAAAATGAAAAGGCATCACATAGAAATACTATATGGGACCACTTGACAGCATTTTGTCAAACACATATATTGGACAAGCCACAGCACCCACACGTGAAAGCAGCACACAGTACATTTTCGTTACCCATCTTCCCTACTCAGGCGCTCTCCTCCCAGGGTCATCAGTAGTCAATCAGAGGGTCCTGGTTTGCCTTAGGCTGTCTGTATCCAGCTCACTGCTCCTTACAAGTAGCCTTCCTGAGACAAGATCACTGCAGTCACCTCTGGCTTGGGTACACTTCTCTCAGGGTGTAGCCTCACTCTAGGGCAGTGGTCTCCAAACTGTGGCCCAGGGGCCAGATGTGACCCTTCACTTGCCTTTATCTGGCCCCTGGGGCACTATTCCACCAACTGACACCAGTGATGGGGCACCATTCCCCCTACTGGAATGTGAAAAGGTGGAAGTGCTTACACACCTGTATTCATTCCCCCTACCGACACCATCAACGGAGCACTATTCCTCCCAATAAAACCAATGATGGGGCACTGATGCTGGGGCATTTTCTACTCCCAATGGCCACAGTCCGACCCCCCTAAAGCCTCAAGGACAGTAAACTGGCCCCTTGCTTAGAAAGTTTGGAGACCCCTGCTCTAGGGTAAACCTGAGTTTTTGAAACATAGGGAGCTACCATATGTGCGAAAACCCATTAGTTAAATGAACCCCTGAATCTCAGACCCTGTTATTACAGTCACCAATTGTGTATAACATAACACTCCAAAAAATTCAAAAATACCAACTAAAAAAAATGTTCAAACATGTTAAAAAAAAAATCCCAAAAAAAGATTTTTTAGTCCATAAATCAAGATCATGTGGAATCAAATAATAAAAAAATGATTTTATATAAACCGTTAAATAACACAGTACCAATATTCAGTCTCCACCAGGGGATACTTAATTAGCATAAAGCACCACATCCCAAGAGTCCAATGATTAGATTGATTAGGGTTATTGCAGGACTTTAAAGGTGCATATAAACAACACAAAAAGTAAAAAATAAAAATTACAAATTTTATTTTACATTAAAAGTTTGTTTGTCCACATAAAATCAATGGGTGTAAACAAATCTACTACAATATCGTAATTCATGTTAGAAGATTGATGCCTTGACTCAACACGTTTCGCCAGGTTAGAAACACAGCTTCCTCAGGAGTATGGACATCAATCTGGCCATTTGATACCAGCAATTTAACACCTCTGCACTATTGGTCTGGACAGCATTATAGGCAGCCACAGAGGGGTAAGCGGTCCAAGGATGGATTTTGTCCACGGATCACTTAGGAGGAGGTTAGAACTTGATTAAATGACTAGCAAATAGTACTAAATCCCACCAATGTAAAGATTTGCTGTGTTGCATCTGTTTGTTTGTCTGCCTCCTTGTAGCTCCATCAAGTTCTAGCCTCCTCCCAAGTGATCCATGGACAAAATCCATCTTGGAATGCTTACCCCCTCTGTGGCTGCCTATAATGCTGTCCAGACCAATAGTGCATAGGTGTTAAATTGCTGCTATCAAATGGCCAGATTGATGCGCAAACTCCTGAGGAAGCTTTGTCTCTAACATGTTGAGTCAAGGCATCAATCTTCTAACATGAATTATGATATTGTAGTAGATTCATTGTTTACACCCATTGATTTTATGTGGACAAACAAACTTTTAATGTTGTAAAATAAAATTTGTAATTTTTATTTTTTACTTTTTGTGTTGTTTATACGCGCCTTTAAAGTCCCGCAATAACTTTAATCAATTGAATCAGTTAAATAGCACAATCCTTGCATGTGGTCCAACACCAGTGTCAGTATATTAGATGTGTTTCTACATATCCAAAGCCCACAATTGTGCTCCACCCAAATAGTGAATATGAATGCACTCTCCAGAAGTATTCAGCTAAAAATTGACCAACAGACATAAATATAAATCTATAATCAGCTTTGCAACGATCACTGCAACAGGTCCTCACAATCTCCTACCCCGTTTCTCAATGGCAGATTTTACAGGAATGGCCCCATCAAATGAGCCACAGACAGGTAAACAATAGTGTAATACCATTTTTTATTTGTAAAAGACACTCTCATAGTGCACTCACATGTAACCAGGTAATCATAAGCGTCAGATCATATGTAGCTAACAGGACCGAGGGTACAGATCAACTGTACTGTTGGAAACAGCGTGCGTTCCACCAGGCAATACGACTAGGCTCTCTGGTTTTTGTAGACGAGTGTGTCTAACCTCTCTTCAATGCAGTGTTGCCAACCTACCAGATTGACATTTACTGGCACAACACCCAAAGTTTACTGGCACAGCCAAGTTTTTACTGGCATTTTACAAAAGTTACAAAATTACAGTTTTCAGTGTAAATTTCAGTATTTAGGCTACAAGCAAGTACACTGTGCAAATGGCAATGTGATTTAAGGTAGATAGCAAGGTAAAAAAAAACATATTTTTGTTATTTTCAATATAATAAGGACAGATTATTTAGTCCATCAGTTTTGTTATCTATAGAGATTTCCCCTTAATTTCTGTTCCATAACCACCACAGAAAGTGAGGTGAAATCCCTGGTAGCCACTAGGATCACCAGAATGTATGTCACCACTTCTAAAGACTTCCTGTCTCCATCACCTCCTGTTTTTATCCCTCCAGTCTCCATTCCTCCATCACAACATTCCCCCGTCTCCATCACCTCTTGTCTCCATCACACAATCCCCCCATCACTTCCTGTCACCATCCCTCCATCTCCATCACACCATCCCCATCACCTCCTGTTTCCATTACACCATCCTTCCATTCAGGGGAGGGCTGGCAGCCTGAGGCCTGGGGGGCAAGTCCAGTAAAGTTGCCCATTGAACCACCGAATCAGCTCACCATCCATGCCCACCTGGTTTTATAATAGATATTGATGTTATGAAGCAAGACAAATATGATACAATGTGGCAACATAATTTACTGTTAATAGCAACAAAGGAGGTGCAGCCTCATTAGTGCCCATCAATGCAGCCTGATCAGTGCACATCAATGCAGCCTCATCAGTACCCTGCAGCCTCATCAGTGCCCATCAATGCAGCCTCACCAGTGCCCATCCAACACACCCTGCAATGCAGAAATAGGAGAGCTGCCGGATTACAGAGCAGGGATCTCCTGCTTACCTGGCGTGGATGCTGTCATACGAAATCCCGCCTTCTGGACCGGCTCCTATAATAGACATCATCCATGGTAGGGCCGGCCCTGGGCGACCCCCTCTGCTTGCAGTTAGTTGACGGCCGTGCCCCTGGCCCCTACTTCCTCCACAAAAAGAAAATATTGTCAGCAGGCAACGGCCGCCAGCCATTTTGAATGTAAGTTGGGGTGGCCTGGGGGGCAATTGCCACCCTGCCCCCTGGCCCAGCCCTCCCCTGCTTCCATTACCTCCTGCCACTTATCCAGTGCACACTCACTGAGAGAAAGACTCCTGCAGCCTGGCTCGCAGCTGTCTGTCAGAGTGAGCAGAGACAGTGTGTGTGCCAAACAGTCACACACTCACTGTCCCGACTCTTTTTGGCTGGCTTGAATTGGATGCGTTCTGCACTCACCACTGTCACCAGGAGGGCTGCAGGGTCAGCCAGAGCAGGGAGGCAGGTAGGAATCAGGTGGGTCCATTCATTCAGAGCGTATGCTCCGGTCAGGTGCTGACTGGTGGTGGTGTGGCGGGAAAATGCAGTAACCTCATTTGAGTGCTGATGGGCTGGGCAGAGGCACTAGGGACAGCAGGAAGAGTGGTCGTCCAACTTGTCTTAGGGTCAGGATCGGATCTTCTCACTCGCCGCTCAGGGATTTCCGTGATTGCACATGCGCAGCTCTGACCGGAGCCGATAGCCGCCATCTTTACTGGCACTTTTCGGCTGCTACGGACTTTTACGGACATAAAAAAAACTGCCCTGTTTTTACGGGCTGTCCGTAAATTTACGGGCGGTTGGCAACACTGCTTCAATGTAGGGTTGCCACCTCATCCCTTCAAAACCAAACACATATTAATTAGACAGGTTCTGTGTCTGATTAAGGTGGTAATTAAACTCACTTGGTGCCTTATCTGCATTAAATTAGCCTCAGAACCTGTGTAATTCATTTGCGTTCGGGTTTAAAGGGATGAGGTGGCAACCCTACTTCAATGCATTCCACGCATGCATGCGTCACTAGGGTAAACCTGGCCTGGCCTAAAAGGCCTTTTGCAACCCGCTCAAGCCACTTCCTCTAAACCTAGGCTGTCATAGACCTGCCCACCATCTATGACAGCCTAGGTTTAAAGGAAGTGGCTTGATTGATGCTGGCTGTCATCCAACCTGGAAGACTGAGGACACCTAGCGGTGGAAAAAAAGTACTGTGTATGACAGCTCTGCACTGAAGATGAATATTGAAAAAAAAATGTTCGTTTTCGTCTTTTTTTTTTTTTTTTTTAATTCACTTCAACATCCTGCCTACAGGAATTTACCTGTAAGTAGCAAGGTAGATCAGTAGCTACAGTTCCTTGCAACCATGTCATCAATAATTCCGCTTTGTGTGTACACACCACAACCCCAGCCCATCCATTAGGCCGGCCACTTGGGTCTTGTTGCTATTTTTCACCAACAGAAGTCAGGCAATTATTTCCTTACATGTCCTGTCCCTTCATTTCCATAAATCTATAATATTCTTCAATAATCTTCGCTTTATAAACGGTTTGGACAGGGAGGCGCTGACAGCCCCCACGTGACTAATAGCCATGGGCATCTCCCTCGGTGATAATCAGAAGCCATCATCAATGACCTGAGGCGTCCCACAGACCCGACTCCCTCAGATACGCCGTCAATACTAATGACCTAATTGATGGATCAAGGAGCCAGCTTTTTTTTTTTTTAGAAAAACACATCTTTCCCGATCCCGCCGACAAATTGTTTAAGATTCTGATCACCCTTTAGTTCAGCCACTGCTGGGACTTACCGTCTTAGGACCGGAAAACCTCTTTGATTTTGTTATTTCTATTATGTTGAGAAATGTTTTGAGCGCTGATGTGATTTATTCTGTACTTGTTATCACTTGTTTGCATGATTCAACTCTGAATGTCGAAGCCTTATATGAGACGTAGAAGAGATTCAAAAGTCTTTTTATTCTGGTTGAGTCAAAAGCTGAGTTAAAGCCGGCAGATGAATCACTAAGACAGATGCTTTTTTTTTTTTTTTTGTAAGAAACATGGTTAAAGTTTAGATAATATAGTAATTACTGTTTTCTGTAGTAGATCTCTTTCCCTTAAAGTGATTCTAAAGGCTGAAGGGTTTTTACCTTCATGCATGGGCTACTGATAAGGCAGTACAGCCGGTTCTGTTGTACTGGGCCCAGGCCCCATCAGCTAAATAGGGGGGCAGAGAAGCTTTATTGTTCATTTCTGCCTAAATGAATAAATGGATTTTACTAGATCACACCCCTGCTCCTACTTGCTTACCAGGGCTTCAATTACATTTATCTGGACCCAATGGCAGCTGGTGCTATTTTTTGGGGGGGAGGGGCAACAAACAATCTACCCCCCGGTTGGATCACCAGCACCCCACCACCCAACCTCCACCCTATGGGTCAGTCAGTCACCAGCCCCACATTTACCCCCATCTAAGTTGCGGGCTTCATCCTGCATCTCCTTCTCCTCAGCTTTATGGCAGCTTCCCCTCCACCCTCCTCGGCGGCCAATAGGATTGCTTCTCCTCTCGGCCATTAGGGTCTCAGGACCCGCTTTCTGATTTACCAGGAGGAGAATGAGTAAGAAATATTAATTCGCTATTATCACACAACTGGGTGGGCTATGCACCCAGAGCCCACCCATTTTTTAAGTCAATTAGAGCCTCAGGCTCTACTCATGTGCTTCTAGAAAAAAAAAACATTGGAATCCATGCATCCAGTGCCCTGCATGTAGATTAGGGACCTGGCGCATGGATTAGGGGGGCGGTGCCCCTGTGCCCCATGTGGCTGCCACTGCCTGGACCCCATCAGGTCAACAGAAGGGCCCAGAAGGTGGAAGTAGAAGAGGGACTTTTTTCTTTTCATTTTCAGGGCATAGGTGGATAAAGTCAGCAATGGTAGGCAGAATTGCTATCTTGTGAGCCATGGGGCTGCTGCATGTGGAGTCCTCCTACACATAAATACACAAATACTGCATTTCTTGGAATATATAGGAATTACATTAGGCTATGCTTCTTGATTTATTCTGTGATATTTGGTAGTTCTTGCTGTGAAGAATAGTAATGTTACCCTCTGATTTTTGGGAATGACATTTTTATTTCTGATGTTGGTACACATATGACATTTTTTGGGCTCAAATTAGGATCATTTGGAAATAATAAAAAATAAAAAAGGGACTAGTTCTAAATTTCCATAAGCAATGGTATTGTTTGTGGTTTGTAAAGACACCTGTGTGAGTGTGGGGAAATATTTTTGTGAGATAGTTATCAACAAGTGAAAGTGACAGAGAAAAAAATATTTTACCAAAACATGAAAACATTACACATTCTATGATTCTTAAAAACAAAATAGATTATGAAATAGCAACATTGTTGCAGGGACAATGTCCTTGAGAGAAAGATACATTTCATTTCCACATGAAAAGAATTTCTTTGGGGAAGTCACTCCCTAAAAACTCTCTTTAAATCAGCTCTCGTTTTGGTATTTATTATAGTGCCCTGTAATTATTCCATGGGAGTAAAATTTAGAGCAGTTTCAGGTCTGAGCATGCTCAGTTGTGCTCAGCTGTGCTGTGCACCTAATTTTAAAAAGACAGGGAATTTATCTCTTCTCAGACTTTATAAGATATTTCAGTGTAGAAATCACTTTTTCACACAGTTATACTGTGTAACACATATTTTAGATCAGTTTAGGTGATTATATCATGCGCTAAACATTATTTCCATGTGCACTTCTCCAGGTCCTAACTAGAGTAAGGATTTAGGCACTATCTGTTGCCTGGGTACTATAGTGAATTTGAGCTTGGAGTATTTTTGCCGCCAGTGCTATTGTGAATACCGTTTTAGCACCATTTGCCATTTTTGGTGCTAAATATCGCTCAGGCGCACATTTGCGGCACTGAGCGCTATAGTACATAAACCTCTAAGTGACACTTTGACACTTCTTTTGGGGACCAGTGACACTAATGCAGTGATCAGTGCTAAAAATATGCATTTTCACTGTACTAATTATACTGGCAAAGAAGGGGTTAACATCAGGGGTGAACAAAGGGTTAAAGGTGAAGTACGGGGAAAGCCTGTTTGGCTGTACTTCTCCTGTGGATCACAGGAGTGTCATCTGTTCTGCACTCCTGTGACCCGTTTTCAGCAGAGAGCAGGCTGAAGTCTGTCACAGAGTCAGTCCAGGCTCGGCGTCATAACAACAATAGAGTCGGGATCCACCAGATCCCTGGCCCAACACCCGGCTCAGTCTCTCAGGGAGCCTATGAGAGCCTGAGCCTGCTGCTCCCACCCCCTCCACAGCTCAGCGCTCCAGTGAGCATGGGGGGGCAGAGCAGAGAGCTGCTGACTGACAGTCAGCAGCTCTCTGCTCGGGGAGCTGTGAGAACCAAGCAATCAGGGGTGTTCGATCGATCGGTTCTCAGTGCAGAGGCGTCGGGGGAACAGATGCAGTATAGGTGAGTGTAAATCTGTAATAACCCTGATTCCCATACTTCTCTTTTAACTGTGTTCCTAGGGAGTGCCTACTTACTGTGGGGGAGTTGCTTTGACTGTGGGAAGGCAGAGATCCATGTTCCTGCTTAGCAGAAACACAGAATCTCTACCTTCCCTACTGAGAGCAGCAATCTGCCTTTTTAATGTAAGCAGACCACCGTTCTGCCTCTCTCGGGAACGATTGGTGGGTCCCGGCAGACATCAAGTCTGTCGGACCTGCTGATTGGCTTCTGCTGTGCGCCCCAGACCCGGACCCGGAAGTGCAAAATCATGTACCTGTAGGTGATTTTGCACAGGGGAGCCGCCTTGCCACCGTATATGTACTGTATACGGTCGGCAATCGATTGAGGAGTGGGCATTGAAAAGAAGGCTAACCACTCTATGTAATACCCACATGTGATGCTGAACCTCCATGATGAAAGAACTAAACCCCAATGAAAATAAGAGACAGGCCAGGGACAGTCAGGCTGGGGGGGAAATCAGGTGGGCTTGCTGCAGCTTCCAATTCACATTGTGAGAAGCTCACAGTGTGCAGTAAAATCAGAATAATCCATTTAAGTAGAGGAGAGGAGCCTGTACAACTGTGGAAGACTAAAAGGAAGGCCAGAGTTCAGCTTCAAACAGTAACATGCATTCTATAAAAAAGTATGCCTTCTACCCACTACCCGTAAACGCTCATAAAAGCAACAGCGGTAATAATATAGATGTAGCACACTGGTCTAAACATTTATACTTCCTGCTGTCTCTTATTATTAATAATTACGTTAAGTGGTGTAGATATCCTGGGTAGTTATAGGCTCCTTCTCTCAAATTGCTGTCACTGTTCGATAAAGTGCCTTGCCCTTTAATACAAAGCTCCTCCAGGGTTTGTATCTACGCAGTCAGGGTAAATAGCACTAAGAGCGACTGCATTGTGTTGCTGTTATACTTACAAATTTTGCTGGATAATTATACCTGTGACGCAAATACAATACTCGTTTGATAACTGGAGAGAAAGTCTCAATCAGGGCCAACGGAGCAGGGCAGCAATATAGGAGTATGAATTATTAAAAAGGCATCATTATTATTATTATTACACAAAAGAGTTATTTTGAAAAGTAACAGCAGGTTTTATTTGTAGTCATTCCGAATATATGTATTAAACTTCCTTGCGCCTCTTAAAGGAATGTTCCACTTTTGTTAAAAAAAAAAAAACATAAAACATATTTAATTGATACAAGACATTGTGAAATGTAACATTATTTAAGATATAGTTTTTAACTTCAATCTGAAGCCTTTTCGACAGCCTTTCTCAACTTTTTGTACCCCAGAGAAACCCTTAAAATAATTTTCAGGTCTCAGGGAAACCACTTCTTTGCATTTCCTTGATCACACCACTTCATTGGTGGCCATTGTGGAAAAATGCCCTTTACATTGGTGGCCAGCGGGAAGAATACCCCCTTTACAGGTAAAAATATCATTGGTGTGCTGCAGTTGGCTTTGCCAAGTAGTGTTGGCCCCAGAACTATCTAAGCACTATTAGATAGGGGGTCAATCAGCTCAAGGAGCCCTAGTAAACTCTGGAGGAACCAAGGGTTCCATGAAACTCTTGTTGAGATTGGCACCATCAGATGAGAGTTCAATCAGCTCAAGGAGCCCTAGCAACCTCTGGAGGAACCTAGGGGTCCATGAAACTCTTGTTGAGATTGGCCCTATCAGATGGGAGGTCATTCACCTCAAGGAGCCCTAGCAACCCCTGGAGGAACCTAGGGTTCCATGAAACTCTTGTTGAGGTTGGCACCAACCGATGGGAGGTCAATCAGCTTGAAGAACCCTATAAATCTCTGGAGGAATCTAGGGTTTCATGGATCTCTTGTTGAGATTGGCACCATCAGATGGGAGGTCAGTCCACTCAAGGAGCCCTAGCAACCTCTTGAGGAACCTAGGGTTCCATGAAACTCTTGTTGAGATTGGCACATTAAAATGGGAGGTCAATCAGCTCAAGCAGCCCTATCTCCCTCTGGAGGAACCTAGGGTTCCATGACACTCTTGTTGAGATTGGCACCATCAGATGGGAGGTCAATCAGCTCAAGGAGCCCTAGCAACCTTTGGAGAAACCTAGGGTTCCATGAAACTCTTGAGATGGGCGCCATCAGATAGGAGGTCATTCAGCTCAGTGCGCCCTAGCTACCTCTGGTGGAACCTAGGGTTCCATGACACTCTTGTTGATATTGGCACCATCAGATGGGAGGTCAATCAGCTCAAGGAGCCATAGCAACCTCTGGAGGAACCTAGTATTCCATGAAACTCTTGTTGAGATTGGCACTATCAGATGGGAGGTCAATCAGCTCAAGGAGCCCTAGCAACCTTTGGAGAAACCTAGGGTTCCATGAAACTCTTGAGATGGGCGCCATCAGATAGGAGGTCATTCAGCTCAGTGCATCCTAGCATCCTCTGGAGGAACCTAGGGTTCCATGAAACTCTTGTTGAGATTGGCACCGTCAGATGGGAGGTCAATCAGCTCAAGGAGCCCTAGCAACCTCTTGAGGAACCTAGGGTTCCATGAAACTCTTGTTGAGATTGGCACCATAACATGGGAGGTCAATCAGCTCAAGCAGCCCTAGCTACCTCTGGAGGAACCTAGGGTTCCTTGACACTCTTGTTGAGAGTGGCACCATCAGATGGGAGGTCAATCAGCTCAAGGAGCCCTAGCAATCTCTGGAGGAACCTAGGATTCTATGAAACTCTCGTTGAGATTGGCACTATCAGATGGGAGGTCAATCAGCTCAAGGAGCCCTAGCAACCTTTGGAGAAACCTAGGGTTCCATGAAACTCTTGAGATAGGCGCCATCAGATAGGAGGTCATTCAGCTCAGTGCGCCTTAGCATCCTCTGGAGGAACCTAGGATTCCATGAAACTCTTGTTGAGATGGGCACCATCAGATGGGAGGTCAATCAGCTCAAGGAGCCCTAGCAATCTCTGGAGGAACCCAGGGTTCCATGAAACTTCTGTTGAGATTGGCACCATCAGATGGGAGGTCAATCAGCTCAAGCAGCCCTAGCTAGTAGCTACCTCTTGAGGAACCTAGGGTTCCATGAAAATCTAGTGAGATTGGTTGCTCTATGATATTCCTAAAATCAACGTATAATCAAATGATGCTTTCTTGCAACTATGACAATCCAGAGGCAATCTTACCTTTTTTTTAGCCAAGCCATCTCCTTCACTCCTCCCCATTGCCTGACCTTACTTAAAAAGATCCTTCATTCAAATGTTTGCAATGATCTAATACCCCACTGTACTTTAATGTAAGAATCCATTTTTGTAATATTATCTTTTATTTACCTTTTTTTGGAGTGGGACCACTCCACCCCCACCGCTGCCATTATCTCCTAGACGAGAATGAAGTTTCACTCTCTGCTCACTGCCTCCCAGGATATAGAGGTCACATATCTCAGAAGCCATTACTTCCCCCATTCTGGAGTGGCAGTTCCTGATCTTGCACATGCACAAACCTAGGATATGTAGATATGATAGGAGGCATTACCATCCACCATTTTTAACGCAGTGTATAGGTAGTCATGGAGCTAGACTCAGTGCGTGCATGAGATAGCTGGCTCTCTATGGTGTAAAAAGAAAGGTGGTGGCATGAGACAGGACAAGCAGTACATGGGGGCAAGAGAAGAGGACAACGCTAGGTCCACTGAGCTTGTAAGTATCTGATTACAGCATACAAACAGCAGCAAAGTGCGGGAAGAGAAGAATGTATATTTCATTGGGAGGGTGAGGTTATTCTTTAATGTAACCCTGTTACTAGATTTGAGTGGACCAGATAAGTAATGACCAATATGGGTGTCAACACCAATTGTGGCTAAGTCCAGTGTGACCTTTTTATTGAACAATTAATAGGTTAAAAGAGCCAACACATTTCAGGGGTTCGCACACTTCCCTTTCTTCAGGGCTTGACTACTTTGTAATGTCAACAATAACCCGACTTAAATAGATTTGGAAATGTATATAGATATAACATTAACACTGATGGGTAGTGCAGTGGACCTCTGAAAAGTTTGATCAGTTGTGGTTTGGTCAAACTTTAAAAAAATTTGTGAACCTCCAACTTTTGGAATTTCCAAACTGAAAGTACAATTTGAAAAACAACTGTATGTTACCTGGCAGGCAATGGTGCAAAATTGTGCAGAATGGTTTGCAAAGCTTCTGGAAGCCCTATCTGATGAGATGATGGATACAAAAACACACTGAGCCTCTTCCTTTAAAAACCTGCCCAGGGATCCTACGATAGAAAGTTGGGACTTAGTGGGTTTGGCAGACAAGCTAAGGGTATTGAAGCAACAACAGAGATATAAGATAGAATCAGCCCTTAGGCCCTTTGTTCAAGAAGCCTTTTGGAAATCAAAAGGCTTCTGCCAAAATATAACAATTAATTTTGGATTAGGCTCAGAACATATAAATTCATGACATTCAGTTCTAATCTTACGTAATCCAAAGTGCTTGTGTGTACCTTTTTTATCTATAGTTTATCTATAGACCTATAGTTTCCCCCAAAATTTCACAGTTGCTGCCTTATCTACTGCTTAACCTGCCCTCGGCCACCATAACAGTATCAAGAGCCATACTGTTAAAGCGGAGTTCCACCCGGAAATTTTTAATTTTTTTTGGCATCCACTCTTTTAATACTAAATAGATGTAACCTTTTGTTTCCTTACTTTCAAACCGCCTAGTAATTACATGTATTTTTTACTAACAATTTTGTTTCTCTCACTGCTGGACTTTTCCATTTTAGGTAAGTACACCTGAGGCCCATCTATAGTCTCCTGGCATCCCCTTCCTGAAAGAAGTGCATGGTGGGTAACCATCATGCACTCCTCAACCTCGGTCCGCCTTAAATCATGTCATTTCCTGTCTGGAAATAACACGAATTTACAGTACAGGGAAGCCCACTGACTCCTGGGAAATGATGAGTCACATCTCCCAGGAGGCCAGGGGAAGCAGGAAGTGAGGAGAAGAGCCTAGGACCTAATAGGGGCAGATTACAGAGACCACCTAGCAACAAACGACTTAGGGTGAGTATCATTTTTTTTTTCCTTCAAAGCTAAGTCTATATAGGCAAAGGACTTGAATGATGTAAAAAAAAATTCTGGGTGGAACTCCGCTTTAAGAAGAACATTAACAAAAATGGAGTTTTGACATTTGATGCTGCTATACATGCATTATAAGGATGTGGTCAAGCAAGAGCTAAATTAGAAATGAATTCCAAATGCAGATATTTTTGCATAGTTACGTGTAAGTATTTATGTACCATACCTATGGGATCCATGTAGAAGCTAGAAATCACAATAGAAAGCATTGATACTACAGTGATCTCCACTCCTTTGTTCTGTAAACAGTAGTGCAGACACTCGGCACAAGACCTGTAAGCTAGTGGCAATCACTGTAGTAGTGGTATATGTTCATTCCCATAGCGCTGTCACTTTATTAATAATTCCTGATGTATGTTTGGACTGCTACTGCTCAACTAGGACCCAAGACTGAGGTCCTTGTACTGTAATACCTATTTCAATCACAGTGCTGTCCTTGAAAGCTATCAAAACATTATCAAAATGTGCACTACATGGAATGTAGCCTGCAGTGCGTGCATTATAACACCAAACTATCTTAGACATGTTCAAAGTGTAAATTACTCCATATACACTGTAGTGCATAACATTTACCATCAAACAGTCATGCTATAGCAATACAAATAAAACTGTCCAAAAATCATATATATTAGTCCTTCCATGTATCTAGAGTGATATAAAGTGCATATCGTGTAGCACCACCACCTCTGAAAATGCCGGAATGGCCGGCGAAACGCATTGGGCGGGATTATCCAGTGACGTCACATCCGGCCAGTGGAACATCTGCGACCCCACCCAGCCAGCCATCCATCCTTCCAACCACCACCAAAAACCTCTCCTGCCCCCACTACAGTCGTTCGACTGATCGCCGCTATCCACCCCATCGAGCGCCACTTCGCTCACTCGCCCGTTGCCCGCCACGTACCTTTCATCCCTGCGTCCTCGAGTCCCCGCAGTCTCCTCCCAGCCAATCTGGAGTCCTTGAATCCGGCCAATGGGGTCTCAGGGCCTGCTGATTGGCCGGGATTGGCCAGAAAGAAAAACAGGAAGACATGTCACATAACTGGGTGGGATTAGGGCTCTGCGCCCCGAGCACACCCTTTTTTGAAGCCAATTTGAGCCTCAGGCTCTAATCACATGCTTCCAAAAAAAAAAAACCCATTGAATTCCTTGCATCCAGCGCCCCTCATGTAGATTAGGGGGTCAGATGCATGGATAAGGGGGCGGCGCCCGTGCACCCTGCATGAGCGGCCACCACTGATGCACATATGATCTGCACTGGAGCACTTTTTGAATGAGGATCACTATAAGAAAAATGAATAGATACAATACTTTATTATATATTGGTGCATGAATTGATTTGGACTTGATAGATCATATTATACATTGTTGTTTTTTTTTTTTATTAATTCACAATATATATTTTTAGTAATTTATTATACATATTTTTTTATTGTCTGACCGTCATAGCAATATTGGGTGGTGCTGCATGATCTGCACTTTTAGATCACTTTCGATACATTGAAGGACTAATATATATATGATTTTGGGACAGTTTTATTTGTATTGCTATGGCAGTTTCATGGTAAATGTTATGCATTGCAGGCTATATGGAGTAATTTACACTTTGAATATTTCTAAGATAGTTTGGTGTTATAAGGCATGCACTGCAAGCTACATTCCACGTAATTGATAAATTGTTTCATAGCTTTCAAGGACAGCACTGTGATTGAAATAGGTACTGTAGTAGCGGTGCCTACTATGGTAATTTCCAGCTTCCATGGGGATTGGCCAGATATGGAAAATACATACTTACTGTATATTTGTCCAAGCAGAAACACTGTAATTATGCAAAAATATTCATACCCGGAATTCAGTTTTAAAAGAAAAAGGGGGGCGGGGGGATTTATATAAGTAAGCTTACACACTTTATAATAATTTAGGATTCATTATCCATATTCTCATATAAGCCTAGTCTCTTTAGCAGAATGCTTGTATTATTTAAAAGCAAGATGATATTAACTTGAATTCCCTTTTGAACTAATCAATGCACTTAAAAATATGTAATCCTATTAAATTTGCAATCCATTATTCCATTGTCATCTATGGAATATAATGTCTGTGAACTCATTGGCCCATGGGTAATCTGCTTACTCAATAATGCCATAGCATTGATTGTAATATTGCTTATGAGATTCTCATTGTGCTTCCTGTATTTATAGTAGCAAATTTCCTTGTGGATTTTTTTTAGTTTTTTTTTTTTGTTTTTTACACAAGTGTGTATTTAAATGTCACTCCCATTTATCCAGAGAGTTGAGCACTCATCCTTCCCATCAGGAGAAAAGAAGGACATTGCATTATTGTGTCAATGACATAATAAGCTCTAAGCCTGTTACTTCCAATGACGCTCAGTCCCTTCACATCTTCTTAACAGATTTTGATGCTTTACAGCTTCCAGAATGTCTTGATAATGTGAATAATTGTTTTAATGAGATAAAGAGGAGAGAAAGAGTTCCCAGCCAACGACTCCCAGGATAGTTGATTTCATCTTCTGAGAAAGATGATAGAAAAGAAAGATGAGGAAAGATTTTTAGGTAGTTAGAAAATTTAAATTAAGGGTTGCAGGAAAGAGATTTGCTTGATTTCCTTACCAACATTGACTGTGTTGATGGGAAAATCAAACAAATTTATTTCCTGCAACCCCGTGGTTGCAGGAAAGAAATTTGCTCAGTCTATGGCAGATAGCCTAAATCTCTAACTTTATCTTAAGTCTCTAACTTTATCCTAAATCCCTCCCGCTGAGCCATTGTGTTCTCCGGCAGAGAGGTGGGGGGAAGCTGTCCCCACTGGGAGAATACAGTGACTATTGCTAGTGGCTATAAAAGCCGCTGGCAATAACCACATGTAAAACCCGGCAGGCTGGTTGTACCCAAGTTGATTGATTGATCAACTTGGATACATTCAGCCTGCCCACACATGGTTCCTGCTGAACTGGCAGAGATTCAAACCATCTATAAAGTTGGGGATATAGGATAAAGTTAGAGATTTTGAATGCCATTGGGCTATTTGGGATTTAGGATAAATTTAGTGATTTTTGATAAGGTTAAGGATTTGGGATACAGTTAGAGTTCTAGGATAAGAATAAAGTTCTAAGATTAAAGTTTTGTTGTTTCTTTTTAAATAACACACGTCATAATTACCTGCTCTGTGCAAGGGTTTTGCACAGAGTAGCCCTGATCCTCCTTTTCTGGGGTCCCCCAGTGGCACTCCTGGCTCCTCCTACTCATCAAGTGCCCCCATGGAGAGCCGCTTTCCATGGGGGCACTCGTGCAGGCTCATTCCCGAGCCCTGCATCCATTGACACAGACAGCAGGACTCGGCCCTGTCCCCGACTCCCGTGTCACTAAATTTTATTGACAGCAGCTAAAGCCAATGGCTCCTGCTGCTATCAACCTGTCCAACAAGGACCTGAGACAGCAGCAGGAGCTGCTGGGATCATTCTCATCACTGGAACGATCAGGTTCAGGTAAGAAAAAGGGGAGCTCTGGGGGGCAGCTGCAGCGCAGAAGGTTTTTCACTTTAATGCATAGAAAGCATTAAGATGAAAAACCACTAAATGTTACCAACTCCTTTAAGTCTGGGTTTAAGGATAAAGTTAGAGATAAAGGATACATTAAAAAATTTAGGAATGGTTAAAGATTGAGTTTAAGGTTAGAAATGTAGGATACATTAAGAGCTTGAGATAAAGTTAGAGATTAAGGATAAAGTTAGAGATTTAGGATAATGTAAAAATGTTGGGATAAAGTTTGAGATTTAGGATAAAGTTAAAGATTTAGGAAAGAGTCAAGATTTGGGATAAAGGTTAGAGATTTAGGTTAAAGTTAGATTTTAAGGATAAAGTTAAAGACTCTGGCTAAAGCTAGAGGTTTGAGATAAGGTTAGAAATTTGGGGTAATGTCAGAGTCTGGATTTGAACCCGGAACCATTGTTGCATCAGGCAATGTTTCTTCTTGCTGATCCTCCTGGAATGCTGGACAGTTCCCCAGAAAATTCTTTGAATGATCCAGCTTTGAACCTTGTTTGTTCTTTAACGCTTTGCTCCTCCCATGAACTATCTGATTTAAGCTATGTCTCTGCACTTCCTCTTTGCCAGATTATTGTGCTCTATCCAGCCAGTATCTTGCTATTTTCTTTCCTGCTGCCATCCATACCATTACTACCAGTAGCTACTGACCCTTGGCTTCTTCCTCGACTACGCTTCAGCTTGATCCCAACCTGCAACTACTTGGTACTAGACATGTGCAATTTGTAAATTCGGACTAATTTTTGGTTATTCGGAGATTCAGATGTATCTGAATTAAATAGTAATGAAATTTGTTGAAATTCGTTGACGTTATTTTTGTTTATTTGTTTTCTAATTCCAAATTTTCGTAATGATTCGAATTTGGAACGGTCGAAAAATTATCGACCAATTCTAATTCTGTGTGAAGAATAGCTGGTTGTTAAAGGAGTTGTAAATTCTCAAGGTTTTTCACCTTAATGCATTCTATGCATTAAGGTGAAAAATCTTTTGCTGCAGCTGCCCCCTACCCCCTCTTTTTCTTACCTAAGCCCATCTGTTCCAGCAATGTGCATGAGCCCAGCAGCTCTAGCTGCTGTCTCTTTCCTCATTGGACAGATTGATAGCAGCAGGAGGCATTGGCTCCTGCTGCTGTCAATCAAATCCAGTAACAGGAGAGCAGGGGGTGAGGCCAAGTCCCGCTGTCTGTGTCAATGGACACAGCAGTGGGACTCGGGAGTGCGCCCACGCAGATGTTCCCATGAAAAGTGGCTTTCTTTGGGGACACCCAATGAAGGGGAGGAGCCAGGAGCACCGACAGGGGACCCCAGAAGAAGAGGATTGGTATTGCTCTGTGCAAAACCCTTGCACAGAGCAGGTAAGTATGACATGTTTGTTATTTTTATTAAACAATATTCAAGCATTTACAATCACTTTAAGGAGCCGGGCTTCCCTGCTGCGAGCTGAAATATAAACAAAAGAATGCCAGCAATAGAAAAGTCAGAAAAAAAAAAACAGTGTGCCCCCCCCCCCCCATCCATTGTAGGCCCTTCTGGGCCGAGTTGGATGCTAAGGGGAGCCCCAAAATTTTTTTAAATATGGCGTGGGGATCTCCCCAAAATCCATACCAGATCCTTATACAAGCATGAAGCTTGGCAGGTCAGGAAAGGGGGAGGGCGAGTGAGTGCCCTCAACACGCCCTCAACACCCTTATGCACCTTGTCCCCATATTGATGGGGACAAGGACCTCTTCCCCACAGCTCTGGGCTGTGGTTGTGGGGGTCTGTGGGCAGGGGCTTATCGGAATCTTGAAGCCTATAGATCCCGCCTCCCCCATGTGAATAAGTATAGGGGAATATAGTAACCCTACCCATTCACCAAAAAAGTGTAAACAGTGATGACAGTACACAAGTTTATTACAATTCCTTTATTAAAAAATAAAAAAACAATGTCCCCTGATGTAGATTCATAATCAATCATGCTGCCCACTGTACCTCCAGACTCAAAAAAAGAAAAAACCTTGTTGAAGGCTCCCCGCCGACTGCCTGCTCCTCCGTCTGACATTTCTTAAATAGGTAAGGGGAGGAGTCACCCGATGATGTCAGCAGCCGACCTTTCCCCTTGTGACGTTACTGACCCAGCATGGTGATGTCACAAGGGGACAGGGGTCACCCGCTGGTGACATTGGGTGACTCCGCCCCTTACCTATTTAATAAATTTCAGATGGAGGAGCAGGCAGTCGATGGTCCTACAGCTGTTCATGTAGTAGCTGAGTTTCTGCAGGTTCAGTCCTCTGAGATCATAGCCAGGAAAACGATTTACACTTCCTCGTTGTATTTGGGAGTTCTGAGTAAAGCCCTCTCCAAGTATTTGTTCCCATACTCCTGTTCCTGGAAACTGTTTCAGTGCGTTTTCCTGTAAGTGACCTCTGCCTGTTTCTCAATTATTCTTGTTATCTGCCTGCCTTGATCTTTGCTTGTTTCTTTGAGATCCTTGTGATCTGCCTGCGACAACGTTTTGCATGTTTGGCCATGACCATGCCTACCAATTTTGTACCATGCTTCATTTCTGCTGTCAGCTGTTAGCAGTTTGAGTGTAATGAAGATTCGCAACCTAGGATCCATCTGCAGCAAAGCTCTTCCCCCTTGTGGGGTAACACCAGGTGGTTCCTTAAATCTTGGATCGTGGTTATCTTTTGGGTCTACATTTTCCTGATGACACAGTGGATCCACACATCAGTGTCAAATTAGATCATCTATACCAGGGATATGCAATTAGCGGACCTCCAGATGTTGCAGAACTACAAGTCCCATGGGGCATAGCAAGACTCTGACAGCCACAAGCATGACACCCAAAGGCAGAGGCATGATGGGACTTGTAGTTTTGCAACAGCTGGAGGTCCGCTAATTGCATCTACAAAATTAGTAAAATTGGTATTTTTGTATCAAAATCAATTCCACCAAAATCACTCCTCCATTTTTTAATCCCTTTGTGACTAAGGGTAAAACAAATCTAAATGCCTAAGCACAAATTTGAAACGTTGAAATGTGTTAGTAAAACTGTACATATTACCACAACTACTTTGTGCATCCAGTTGGATTATATCACAATTTTTTCCGGGACAAATTGGGCTTTCTTTGGTGGTAAATGGTGTAGTGCCCCCCTAGTGATAGGTGCGTTTTGTAGTAAGTTTTTGCTAGGAGAGGCAAAATTTAGTCAGGCCTGACTGTATGTGCAGACCTGAATGTTTTGATCTGGGCTTGGGGAATGGTTCAGGGAGAATGCATAAAGGGGCCAAATTTACCCCAAAGAAGGAAATGGGACTTTAATGGTGTCGGTCAAACCCCAACTCTGAAAAATGAATCTAAACACAAATATTCATATAAAACCACAATTTATTGTTACATGATAAAATATGCCCACGTGGGCTTTATGTAGCAAAACATGATGCGATCAACATAGACAACCCCAAATAACCATAATATGTATGCACCCAGGCACGGTATACAATCACCCCCCTAGGGAAAACAAATAGCACATTTGCTACCCGATGGAACCCAGTAGGAGGAGGTGAGGTGGGAGCACAGGATGCAACTGGTGCTAGGTCCTATGCAAATGCGTTTCGCCTTGTAAGGCTTTCTCAGGGGAAACAGAAACAAAGTTTGGGGTATGTGATCCCTATAAAACACAAAAACAGTCTCATAGAATGTATAACATATATAGCATTCACTATAACATCTTATTTTTACTCAGTGAGAATCAATAGAGACAAATATATGGTATTCAACAAAGCATCTACCAACATTTCTCATCCAATTACCTTGTGCTCAAAAGACAGAGATAATTTCGTCCACACAGAAGGGAAGTTGATTCAACAGATGAGGTCACCAGAACCTCTCACTTCTTTCTAGACACTGGAGGTAGGTTTCTAGTCAGAGAGTTGGGAGAGAGTTGGAGCCATCTGGAGTGTTTTAAGGAGCCCTAACCAATCCCCAATCAGGATTGGCAGGGTGCATGCCTCCTTAAATACTCAGCATCAGCCCAACCTGGGAGGAGTTGTTGGGAGTGGAAGTATGAAGATGTAGCAGAGGTGCTTTAGAGACCTCTACCTGGGAGGAAGCCCCCAGTCTGGGGGGTGGGGTGACCTTGAGGCCTGGAGGTTCGGGTGCAGCCAGGAGTGGAGGTGATTCCTGGAGTCGCACAAGGGAACAGGAGAGAAGCAGAGGTGCTACTGAGAGACTTTAAAGTGGTCCACTGGAGTCGGTGAGTGACAGACCCTAGGAACTGTCTGGGAGTGTAATAGTGGACAGTCAGTGAAGTCTTGGGAGTCAGTCGGGGGAAGGAGTGTCACTGTAAGGGATGCAGGTCAGTGGGACGTGGAAGAGGGATGGGCAGGGAGTTGTAGTCCATCAAAGGTCTGGCTAGCACCAACGTACCTAGCTACACTTTGAGGGGTCCAAGACCATGGCCTGTAACGGGTGGTTAAGAGGCCCTGCTGGCAGTTTGCAGGCATCACCATGTGCTAGCTGCGGTGAAGAGAAAGGAGTTATGTGAGCTTGATAAATTTCCCTTCAGGTCAGGAACTAAGTGATGTGCTGGAGAGAAGTGAAGGAGCAATAGTCTGCAGAAGCAATGTGCTGGAGGAAGTAGAGTGTATATACGGTCGTGTATATCCTCTACAGGTCCGCGCTATTGACAAAAGACGTCAACAGCGCGGACCTGAAAATCCGGGGGAACGTCCATGGACGTCCGCCCCTTTACACGCCCCCTGCGCGCTCTGGGCGGCGGCGGCGGCACGCGCGCGCCGCCGCCGCACGCTGCGGGGGCGTGCCCGCGGGTCGGGCGGACTCGATGTCCGCTCCTGACCCGCGATCGCCGTACAGAGCAGTAGAACGGGGAACCGCCGATGTAAACACGGCGGTTCCCCGTTCTGTGACAGGGGACATGCCAGATCTACTGATCCCTGTCACTGGGATCAGTTAGATCTGTTATGTCCCGACCAGCCCATCCCCCCCACAGTTAGAACACAGCCAGGGAACATTGTTAACCCCTTCACTGCCCCCTGCTGGTTAACCCCTTCACTGCCAATGACATTTATACAGTAATCAGGGGTCTCGCGCGTCCCCCGCACATTTCCCCGCCTGCAGGTACCTGCAAGGGGGCCTAAAAGTCCAGGCGCGACAACTGCAGAAAACAGTTATCGCGCCTGGACATCTCCTA
>BLSH010303156.1:636550-666998 GCA_018402905.1 Glandirana rugosa | reverse complement strand
GGAGTATGATTCCTAACCCTGGGCCTAGAGGGTTAAAACCCAGTGGACGGTCGATACAATTGGGAGAGGGGCGGGGCGGGTGGGCCCCAAAAGAAAGAGACACTTACCTCCTCTCTCTATGACCCACCAAATAAATGATTTCCGTTTAGGTGAAACGTGACGATCACGTGAACCTTCACGTCAGCGAAATCTAGGGTCCCCTTGTACGTTCGTATTATTTTTCGTCGTAAAAACGAACGTGTACTAACCTACTATTTTAGTCGTCTCGAAGGGGACTAAAGTCTAGAAGGGGAGTCTAAATGTCGCTGACGTAAAGGTTCACGTGAACATCGCGTCTCAAACCCCGGGTGGGCGGGGCGGGGAGAGGGTTAACATAGCTGGCAGGTGACCCAAAATTGGGAGATCCGGGTCCCAATCCTTAGTATGAGGCACGGGGCTCTCCGTGAGGCGCGCTCCCAGCACAAAGGGAGATACGCAAATATGCAGCCCCACAGAAAAAAGCCCAGTCCACTGGGGCTGCATATTTGTGCATGATCGGCATGAAGGTTAAAGAAAATGTCAAACATTTCATGTTCCTGATATGTGTCTGCTGTACCAAGTTTTTGTATGAGAAAAGTATCCTCTTCTCTTTGTATTGCTTCCTTTGTGTGAAATCCCTGGAGTTCCTGCCAGTCCCTCTGCTTTCCTATTAAAAGCTGACCACACTAGGCATGAGAGCACAGTGTGGTCAGTTGTCTAGCTGTGCTTGCTGGGAACTCAGCATGCTCTCTTCCAATGATCATACTTGTCCTGATAGCAACCCCGCCCCCCCCCCCGCACAGACTTTCACTGGGAAGTTTAGTGTGCTGCTGTCTCTTCCCCCCTAGCTCTCTAAACTGAGAACAGAGGGGATGTGATCAGTTGTAAAAAAGGAAAAAAGGTATTTATAATGTTTTTTAAATCTATACACAGATGTTTTGCCTTTCATTTCTATTTTAAACTAAATGGGTTTTTCAAGGTGAGGGTTTAACTCTGCATTTCAAACTAAGCAGTGAAACCAATGTTATGATCCACGAGTTAGCCTGAACTTGGCTCTGTCTGCAATCTGCATAGATCTGTTTGTACTATTTGTACATATTTGTACTTTTAATGTGATGTGATTAGGCTTTCTTAAAATAGCATCTAAAAAAGCTGAAATTTCAGCCTGTGCTCAGTGGTTTTTGCTTACTTGATTATTTAAGGAAAAGGTTTAAAGTAACCTTTTCAGGCTTAAGCAAGTTTAAGTGACTTGGAGCTTACACTGGGCTGAGGGTTCTCTCACTGCCCCATGTGACAGCACTGATTGCCTGAGCAGCCAATCATCAAGTAGTAGTGCTGTTATTTGGGGAGAAGGATAGACAATCATATGCTCTCGATAGATAGATAGATAGATAGATAGATAGATAGATAGATAGATAGATAGATAGATAGATAGATAGATAGATAGATAGATAGATACACCTGGTAGGTTACTTTACTTCTCTAGTTTGTAGGAGGGTGGGCCACTGCTGCACCTGATGAGCTCAATTAGGTGCTAGCATAGAGTGAGGTGGCAATGGGCTTCTGGAGACCATCTTGGGGGAGCCTATGTCTATTTGGAGGCAGCACTTTCTTAAGACTTGGGCAGCCATCCTAACCCAGAAAGATTATACAGTGCCTTGAAAAAGTATTCCTACCCCTTGAAATTTTCCACATTTCGTCATATTACAACCAAAAACGTAAATGTATATTATTGGCATTTTATGTGATAGACCAACACAAAGTGGCTCATAATTATGTAGTGGAAGGAAAATGATAAATGGTTTTAAATTTTTTTTTACTAATAAATATGTGAAAAGCATGGTGTGCATTTCTATTCAGCCCCCTTTACTCTGATACCCCCAACTAAAATCTAGTGGAACCAATTGCCGCCAGCCGTCATCTATTTAGTAAATAGGGTCCACCTGTGTGTAATTTAATCTCAGTATAAATACAGCTGTTCTGTGAAGCCATCAGAGGTTTGTTAGGGAACAGCATCATGAAGGCCAAGGAACACATCAGACAGGTCAGAGATAAAGTTGTGGGGAAGTTTAAAGCAGGGTTAGGTTATAAAAAATATCCCAAGCTTTGAACATCTCACAGAGCTCTGTTCAATCCATCATCCGAAAATGGAAAGATTATGGCACAACTGCAAACCTACCAAGACATGGCTGTCCACCTAAACTGACAGGCCGGACAAGAGCATTCATCAGAGAAGCAGCCAAGAAGTCCATGGTAACTCTGGAGGAGCTGCAAAGATCCACAGCTCAGGTGGGAAAATCTGTCCACAGGACAACTATTAGTCGTGCGCTCCACAAATCTGGCCTTTATGGAAGAGTGGCAAGAAGAAAGCCATTGTTGAAAGAAAGCCATAAGAAGCCCCGTTTTCAGTTTACGAGAAGCCAAGTGGGGGACACAGCAAACATGTGGAAGAAGGTATTCTGGTCAGATGAGAGCAAAATTTTACTTTTTAGCCTAAAAGCAAAACGCTATGTGTGGAGGAAAACTAGCACTGCTGTACATCACCCTGAACACACCATCCCCACCGTGAAACATGTTGGTGGCAGAATCATGTTGTGGGGATACGGTTCTTCAGCAGGGAAGCTGGTCAGAGTTGATAGGAAGATGGATGGAGCCAAATACAGGGCAATCTTAGAAGAAAACCTGTTAGAGTCTGCAAAAGACTTGAGACTGGGGCGGAGGTTCACCTTCCATTAGGACAATGACCCTAAACATACAGCCAGAGCTACAATGGAATGGTTTAGATCAGTGGTTCTCAACTCTGTCCTCAAGTATCCCCAACAGGCCATGTCTGCAGGTTTTCCTTTATCTAGCACAGGTGCTTTAAATCTGTATTTTGGACAGCTATTTTAGAGAAATTCCCAAAAACATGGCCTGTTGGGGGTACTTGAGGACAGGGTCGAGAACCACTGGTTTAGATCAAAGCATATTCATGTGTTAGAATGGCCCAGTTAAAGTCCAGACCTAAATCTAATTGAGAATCTGTGGCAAGCCTTAAAAATTGCTGTTCACAGACGCTCTCCATCCAATCTGACAGAGCTTGAGCTATTCTGCAAAGAAGAATGGGCAAAAATGTCCTCTCTAGATGTGCAAAGCTGATAAAGACATCCCCAAAAAGACTTGCAGCTGTAATTACAGAGAAAGGCGGTTCTAGAAAGTATTGACTCAGGGGGGCTGAATACAAAAGCTTGACACATATTTATTTGTAGAAAAGATTGAAAACCATTTATCATTTTCCTTCCACTTCACAATTATGTGCCACTTTGTGTTGGTCTATCACATAAAATCCCAATAAAATACAATTTAATTTTTTGCATTTTTGGTTGCAACATGACAAAATGTGGAAAACTTCAAGGGGTATGAATACTTTTTCAAGGCACTGTATATAGTGCCTGCTGGGTCATTTTGGTGTGCTCTGTAGTGTGGGGAGTACACAGGCAGAGAGAGATATATACTCGCTAGGTAGAGATAGGCCTTGTGCAGAGCTGGGTTTCCGAGGAGCAGGGATGGAATAAAGATGGGCAAAAGCACCCCTGGAGAATTCTGTGGGGAAGGACCATGTTGCCCAGCCTTCTGCCCGGATTGGCGCATCCTTGAGCTCTATACTGCCAGTGCAACACCCTACATTGGAGGCCTGTACAGCCAAGGCAACCTCAAAAGAGTAATGCTTGAGCACACTGCCACAGTAAGTCCCGTATAATGGAGCTGCCTTGTTACAGAACTGTGAACTTGCCTTACTGTCAGAGAACACATTGGGGTTGATTTACTAAAACTGGAGAGTGGAAATTTGGTGCAGATCTGCATAGAAACCAATCAGCTTCCAGGTTGTTTGGGTTTTTTTTTTTGCCAAAGCTTAATTGAAAAAGCGGAAGTTAGCAGCTGATTGGCTATAATGCACAGCTGAACCAGATTTTGCACCCTCCGGTTTTAGTAAATCAACCTCATTGCTGTACTATTTACTATATGTTACATAAGCAAGAATATTCCTAGAAGATGTTATCTCATCTGGTCCCCTTAACTTACCACTACGCAGTTGCCCTACCCACAAGCTGAACAGCACACATGTGAAGGGAAGATAAATATGTGCAGCTTTTGGGGCCAGCATTAAAGTGAGCCAGCTGATATGCTTGCAGGGTCAAAGCACATATTTACAGTAAAACCTTGGATTGCGAGCATAATGCATTCCGAAAACATGCTTGTAATCCAAAGCACTCGTATATAAAAGCAAATTTCCCCATAAGAAATAATGAAAACTCAGATGATTCGTTCCACAACCATTTATTCATAAGTCTTTCAGTTTATAGTCCATGTAAAAAGATTATAGCAATGTGATAGGTTGTGTAACTATAAAATGCCCATCCACAAATGGCCGCCTCCACAAGGGGATTAGAAGCAAAATCCAGCAGGAGCTATAGAGAAGAGAGGCTCCTCTAAGTGTAGCAATATGGTTACATTTATTGAAGGTACAACATTTAGCAACTCACATGGTTGATGATTAAAAGAGGCTGTCCACATAGACCAGTGGTTCTCAACTCCGGTCCTCGGGACCAACTAACAGGCCAGATTTTAAGTATTACCTAGGGAAAAGCAGACTAGAATACTGCAATCACTGAGCAGAAAATGATATCACCTGTGATGTATTTCAGTTATCCTGCAAACCTGGCCTGTTAGTGGGTCCCGAGGACAGGAGTTGAGAACCACTGACATAGACCATCCTGCTTACCGTCGGCTCTCACTGCTCAGTCTGCAATCGTGACCAGGAAGACTACCCTGCAGTACAGCGATCTGAAAGTGAGGCTTGAAGCGTTCATGAAGAGCACGAAGGGATGACGTTGATGGCGGTGCGGTGGATGGTCTGTGTGGACAGCTTTACCCCGGATGCCTGCAACTTAGATGTGCCTCTTTTAATCATCAACCATGGGAGTTGCTAAACGTAATGTTAAATGTAACCATATTGCTACACTTTGAGACAACTCTATTCTCTTTTATACTTGTCAGTTGTGAGGACCCCACAGCTAAAACCAATTCATTGAGGGTCACCAGGAAAAAATGCCCCCTTATATTTCATTCCAGTGGGAAGGATGTAAGCCTTTTAGTGGCGGCCAAAATGCCACCTTTACAGACAGCTAAAAAGGTCATTGGTGTCATGCAGCTGGTTCTGCCATTTGGCACTGGCCCAGGATTTTTGCAGACACCATGTAGGGTCATTCAGCCACAGCTCAAGGAACCCCTAACAAACTCTGACTGAGAATAGCAGTACTAGAGTACATGGGGGTCCGCAGAACTTTTTCCAGGGGGGGCATAATTTCAAGGTCATCCATGCTCTGCCCCTTTTTGACAATGTCATAATTACATTATCACGGTCAGAGACTGCAGACGTAGTACAGGAGATGGTCAGAGACTGCAGACATGATCCAGGAGATGGTCAGAGACTGCAGACGTGATACAGGAGATGGTCAGAGACTGCGGACATGGTACAGGAGACAGTCAGAGACTGCAGACATGGTACAGGAGACGGTCAGAGACTGCGGACATGGTACAGGAGACGGTCAGAGACTGCGGACATGGTACAGGAGACGGTCAGAGACTGTGGACATAGTACAGGATATGGTCAGAGACTGCAGACATTACACAGGAGACAGTCAGAGACTGTGGACATGTTACAGGAAACGGTCAGAGACTGAATACAAGGCCCAAGAGACTGTCAGAAACTGCATACATGGCTCAAGAGGATAAGGACCTAGTGGGGAACCCCTGATCTGATCCCTGATTCCAATTGCCCCCCCTTGCCCCTACCTGCGGACGCCCATGCTAGAGTATCATCGCCATGAGCAGTGGCACCATGGATGTGAATATTTATATAGCACAATGGTATTGCTCCACACTGAGTTTTTCTCAAGCATTAAATGTTCACCAGTAATACATATTTCTTGGCAATTGACTCGAAGATAAGAAAACTGAGTCAGATCTCATCTGACTTTTTTCTTGTCTACGGATCGTATCTTACAAACCTCCTTCAGTACATCTTGAATAAGCTTGTCATTTTTATGACGCTTATGCACAAATAGGTTGGTTGAGGCAAGGTATATCCTCTGATTTTTCCTGAGCTAGCACATGAGCACATCAGATATATTCTCTAAAGGATGATGGACTTGCTGAATGGCGTTTAGTGGTAAGCTGTGCATCTCAAGATAAAAGGGAAAGAGCTGAAGGACCCAACTAGCTCCAATATCACCGTAATGGAAAAGTGAAGCGACGTGGACGATGAAGCCAGAGCTCCGCCAATGTTGAACTGACTTTGTTCTGGTTCACATTTCAAATAGTGATAGAAATTTGAGAATTGCCGAATCAATCTCTACTTTTGAAGTGTCGATGATGTAATTAAGATAAAATTCCATCGCTGCATCAGAAGGGAATCAATTACCAGTTTGTGTTTCATGAAGAGAGTTTGAGTTTCAGTAACAAAATGAGTTTATCTTACATGCCAGATGCAAAAAGAAAAGGACAATCAAAGGCAAACCAAAGAAGAGCAGGTGTAAAGGGAAACCAAGGTGTTTTTAAATGAAGGACGCACACTGAATAATTATTGCTAATATTGCAACATTTATATCTTAAATTACCAACATCAGAGATAAGCAGAACCAAGAGTTTTTAGAAAAACTTTTAGAAAAAAATCAGTAGATTTTGCCAAAATGTCCTCATTTAGGAAAAATGTATTGGTGTCAATGACCTCCAAGAAGATAAATTTAACATGTAAACGCAAGAACAAAAATGTAATGTATTGCAGCTTACCAGTTCTTAGATGTGGCGACTGCATTCGTTTGCTTTTTCAGCTCTTTCATTTCACCTGGTGATCTTGCCATTAACACACTTCCCATCCTAGGTTGACCACACACCAGTGGCACCCCATCCATAAAGGGCGCAGGGTTGCCACTCCCCTAATCCATGCACCCAGCCCTCTAATCTACATACAGGGCACGGAACGCATGGATTCCAATGTTTTTTTTTTGTTTGTTTTTTTTAAAGCACATGATTAGAGACTGAGGCTCTAATTGGCTTCAAAAAAAGGTGTTCCCTGAGCCCACCCAGTTGTGTGACAACTATTCTCTATTGTCTTCCTAATTCTCCTCCTGGCCAATCAGGAAGCGGGTCCTGAGACCCGATTGGCCAGGGAGTCTTAGGACTTTGGACACACTTCCTGCCTTCAGCCAGGAGGAGAAGCAATGGCTCCAGCTCTTCCTTCCCCCTGCCTCCTAAGGTAAGGTCCCCCAAGCGCGGGGGGGGGGGGTCTGTGAATCATCCGTCTAACACCGGGGGGATAATTGCAACGATAGCTGCCTTCCCGTCCATCTCCAGCTGTGCTTGCAGCGACCGCTGCCTTCCCATCCATGGCATTAGTTTGAAGACCCCCCAAAATATTTAGCACCAGCCACCACTGCAACACCCAATGCAATATCTGTGGAGGAACAGTGTTGTAACCTAGCGGCAATAATGTCGTTAACATTAGAGGGGAGATGTTCTGTAGTCCTAAAACACTTCCTGGTAACATTGTTTTAAAATAAGACTAAACAAATATAACAAACTGCTTTTAAGGGTATTGTACTGGTGTTCTGCCCAAGTGCCAAACTCCGCAGAATGCCCAACCTGCGTCACTTCCGGTTGTTTCAATTATGATAACTTCCTATTTATGACGAATTTCTGTTTGTAGAAAACACCGGCAATGGACTACAGTCCGTTACTGGGAGATGTTGCTGTGTTAGGAACACAGCGGCTAGCGGGGACAAACTTGTCCCTGTCTAGGAGGCAGCCATTTTCTTGGTTAGTATCCGAGCTGAGTATAAATCCCCGCTCATATACCGTGTAGCGGACGGTAGTCCGTTGCCGCTGTTTTTTAAAAACACCAGTTGTTGAACATAAACAGAAATTCGTCATAATTAGGAAGTTATCTTGGTTTAAAGCAACTGGAAGTGATGCAGGTTTGGCATTTTGCGGAGTTTGGCATTTGGGCAGTACACTGGCACCAATTTAGGAGACTATCTTCCTCCCATACACACCAATGTAAGGGACTGTCTTTCTCCCACAGACACCAATGTATGGGAATGTCGTCCTCCCATATACAGCAAGAGCTTCTAATTGCTCTATGTGCTTCTGTCAACAATTTCCCCCACCTCTTGTTCGAGTGACAACTTCATCATGAGGCAAGTGATAAAGAATCCCCTAGTAAGACCTCAGGCAGCAATAATAATTTTTAGAGGGTCTAACTTCCCCACTTTACATAAAAAAAGTTTTTGGCTGGAGTTACACTTTAAAAAATTGCTCTTGGGCCTGATATATAGTTGCACTATGGGATAAGTGGTTTATGTTTGAACACCTAGAGACTAAATATGTTATATAAGGATCCACTGTCACTAGACACCTTAAAGGGGTTGTAAACCCCCACGATTTTTCACCTTAATGAATTAGGGTGAAAAACATTTTCTGTTGCAGCATCCCCCCAGAGCCCCCCATTTACTTACCAGAGCCTGATTGTTCCCGTGCTGGGGACGAGCCTAGCAGCTCCAGCTGCGGGCTCCTGCCCTCATTGGATAGATTGATAGCAGGGGAGCCATTGGCTCCCACTTCTGTCCATCAAGTCCAGTGACGGGGGGGCAGTGGTTGAGTTCTGCTGCCTGTGTCAATGGACACAGCAGCAGGACTCGGGAGCGCGCCCGCGTGGGTGCCCCCAGGGAAAGTGCTTCACTGATGGGGCGCTCGAGAAGAGGAGGAGCCAGGAGTGCCGCTGGGGGACCCCAAAAGAAGAGGATCGGGGCCAATCTGTGCAAAACTGCTGCACATAGGAGGTAAGTGTGACATGTTTGTTATCTTAAATTAAAATAAAATTAACCTTTAGTATCCCCAACCAATAATCAGGAGCCAAACAAAGTGACACTTGCCTGCAGAAATCAGTTATAGTGATCATACAGTGACTTTATAAATCCCAAGTTACATTTTTTAAATCCACGTTAATTCAGATCTTGCATCTCATTCTACTTAGCCTGGTCCAGGACAAAGCCCCGCCTGTCCATTGAGCACTGAAACAGCAACAGCACACTGACCAATCATGGCTCTATTCATTCTATTCACTCCTACTACCTGTATATTCCCTATCAGCACAAACGCATACAGCAAAGCTAGATGGACTGCAAGGTCTGGCCCTCTCAGCCCAAGTGCTGCAGTAAATGGGGGTAATTCACGGCTAATATCAAAACAGATTTGGAAACTATTCTATTTATATTTTTGTTTATTAAAAATCTTACAAACATACAATAAAATAAAAACATATTTACATATATACAGAATAAATAAATATATATAAAAAAACAAAAAGTAGCTTACTGTTTATCTATTCTTGTCTATTTACATTTGTAGCACTCTCTAGTGTGCTAGATTGTGTAAACTGTTTTTTTTTTGTGTTAGTGTAGGTAAGTTTGGCCTGGCTGAGAGCCAGGCTGGGTTGAATCTGGGTCAGGGTGAGTGACTCGGGGAGGCTGGATGACTCATCAGGCAGCACTTCTGGTACCTCCCCCTATTTGCTGGAACTTTGGAGAAACTTCCAGAAGAATGGGAGCGAGGTTAGGATGAGCTGCCTGGAGTATTGAGGAGGGCCCCAGCCAATTCCCAGCAAATGGGGTTGGCAGGGGGTAGGCCCCTCTTAAATACACTGGGTCAGGCCAGCAGGGGCAGTGTGGAGATTCTTCACATAAGTAGTCAATTTGAAGATTCTGGTGAACAAAGGAGTAAGTGGTTTGTACACTTTCACCACTCCCTGTATTCTCCAACAATATCAATAATGGAAAACAATGCAATTCCTCCAATTGAGCTTAAACAATACCTAAAGGGTCTTTGCAAAATAGGTAATTTGATAATGTCTACTGTAATTTGGCAAATTAAATGTTGCAGTAAATCCCTATCTTAAACTGATGACCCGAAGGATAAATTGGTACCAATGGACTCTGTCTCAACCTGTTAACAATATTTTACAATGCAACAAATACACTATAACATTTAGCAATAGATCTACAGTTAGATAAAACACACTAAATAACCTTGGCCTATATATTGTTCCTCCTGTTCTAGAATAAAGAGGTCTTAATAGGTAAACCAATACCAAGCAATAGCCCTGAGTATATGAGTGAGTAAAAAAATAGGTAGATGTAGCTGCAGTTCTCCTGTCTTGTAATGTCCAAGCAATCTTCTGCGCTGAGCCCTCTCACCGGTTCCAAGGGACTGTTTGAAGATAAACGATCCGGCGCCCAGTCGATGATGCTGGGAAAGCTGAAACCGGTAGTTCATGTGGACTGCTTGCTCCTGGGAGGTGTAAAGCATCCGCTGCACTCCTTGCAGCTCTCCTGATCGACAGACACGACCATTGCAGTAGCTGGTACGGCTTTCATCCAGATAGAGATGAACTTTGGATAGTTCCTTTGCTGACTTATAAAAGCTTTGTAAGTCCAATTCGATACATACCAACAACCTACCCCCTTCGGAAATTACTGCCTTAAATAATCTCATGTCACAACATGATATTATTATTAAGCCAGCCGACAAAGGGGGCAGCATTGTCATACAAAATAGATCTGATTACATTACCGAAGCCCGTAGATTATTAGCTGATCCTAAGGTATACAGGAAACTCCATCTAGATCCCACACCCACCTTTGCCAGTGAGGCTAAGTCACTTGTAAAGCTGGGCATCCATGACAATGTTCTGACTAAGACTGAAGCTAAATTTCTACTCAAAGACTACTACACCATTCCCTATTTCTATCACTTACCCAAAGTGCACAAAAATGACAAAATCCCCCCTGGGAGGCCTATCGTGGCCTCCATGGATAGTGTCACGTCAGGCTTCAGTCTATATATCGACAAATTTTTACAACCTTTGGTCCATAATCTCCCCACGTACCTCAGAGATGGGTCACATCTTTTGGAATTACTTTCCCCCTATAGGTGGGAATCATCCTATGTTTGGTTATCTTTAGATGTGTGCTCCTTGTACACGTCTATTCCGCACGAATTTGGTTTGCTCGTCCTAAATCACTTCCTATCTTTGGATCCCATGATTAACCCTAGACAAATGTCCTTCATCTTGGAGTTGACTAAATTTTGTCTAACACATAATTATTTCCAATTTGACCATGACTTTTACCTCCAGACCCATGGCACAGCTATGGGTGCTAATTTTGCGCCCTCATATGCCAATCTGGCCATGGGTCTGTGGGAAAATCAGTATATTCATAATAATAATCCTTTTTCATCACACATTGTTTTTTTTGGGAGATATATAGATGACATCGTCATCATCTGGGACGGTCCCCCTGCTATTATATCTGACTTCATCTCGTATTGTAATGATAATACATACGAATTGGCTTTTACCCACGTCACCGATCCCTGTACACTGGTCTTTCTAGACCTGGAGCTTGGCCATTTGGAGCATTCCATCGTGGCTAAGAACCATACAAAACCTACAGCTGGGAACTCATTCCTTCACTACCACAGCTGTCATTACCCGCCATGGATACGCAACATTCCCAAGGGACAGTTCTGCAGGATAAGACAGAACTGTTCCTTGGAAAAAGACTATGAAGAGGAAGGTGCAGTCCTGAAGAAGAAGTTCAGAGATAAAAAATACCCTGAGAGATTAGTTAATGAGGCTTTCCAATTCTATCAGAAAGGGAAATCCACCAAACCCAATCAGACCAACTCATCCTCTCAACCTATACGATTCATCACTATGTTCCATAATCAATACCGTAGAATGGAGAACATCTTCTCCAAACATTGGGACATTCTACTCCAGGACCCCATGCTCAAACATTCCCTTCCACCCAGGCCAAAAATCACTTACCGCAGGGCGCCGAACCTTAAGAGTAAGGTGGCACCAGGTAAAATTAAAAATCGCTCTGAAATTGTGGCACAGAGGCCCACGTTCTTTTCTCTTGTGGGCATGTACCAGTGCCGCAAGAAACTATGCAAAACCTGTCATTTCATAAAACACAAACAACAGTCATTTAAGGTTAAAGGCCGGATTTACCCTATATCCGAGTTTTATACTTGTGCTTCCGATTTTGTAGTGTATGGCCTGTCCTGTCCGTGTGGGTTGGTCCATGTTGGACGAACTACACGCACACTGAGATGTCGCTTCGGCCAACATAGGAGAGCCATAGAAGGAAAAAAGGATTTCCATAGTGTCCCCCGACACTTTCTTGAGGCCCATAAGGGGTCCACTGAGGGACTGTCAGTATGGGTTATAGAGCAGATGTCCAGGACTCTCCCTTTGGCAGAACGGTTCAAAAGGTTGTGCGCAAGGGAGACGTTCTGGATATATACCCTAGACGTCCTCTCGCCAGGGGGCCTCAATGAGTGTATAGAGGTGTCCACCATCCTTTAGCCCCTTTCTTGCTTTTTGGTGTTGTGTTTTTTTTACACGTTTTTTTAAATTTTTTTACATATTTTTTACATATTTTTAATATAATCTTCCTGTTTCCCCATATACTTTCTTTTTGGTGCACACACATCCAGGTAATCTATCTCGTTTAAAGGCCATTTATATCCGCTTGGGGGTTTTTCGATTTTATTTATGTGCCTATGTTGTTTTTTCTTCCCAAGTCGTATTTATACATGATTATGACCCATTGAGATAACCCATATGTCACATACATGAATACATGTCCTTTGTTTTAGTTATACACTTCTAGATGCCTGGGACCCATTGAGATAATTTATCATATAGATTATCATTGTCCTCTACATATTAGGGGTGTTTTTACATTTCCTTACTTTTCTTTTCCTTTTTCTTAGTTATTGGTAGACTATATGACTGATATGATGCTTCTTGTTATGTTATCCCCATCCCTTTTTTCATGATGTCTGCTTTTTTTATATGCTACGAGTTCCGTTAGCCCCAGTTTTATTATAGCTCTATCATATTTTAATTCTCATTTCCCTCCCCGCCCATCGGGGCGTATACGAACTATTTATCTGTGTATCACGGTCGTATCCAGTAGACTGATCTCTTCAATCAGCCTGACAAAGTGGCGCAGGACGTACGTCACCTGACCTGCTGGCCAACGAAACGTGTCGCACTCCTATGACGCCATCACCTCAGGACTCCGCCGGAGCTGCGTTCCAAGCCTCGTTCTAGTTACCGTACAAGCCGGCTTTTCAATCTAGTAACGGTGACGGACGGAGCACTACTCCTCGGCTTGCCATCTCGTGAGATCCTGACAGTGACAGCGGCTTCCTTCCCATTGGGATCAGTCGACTATGCTTATTGTACTTACATCTATGTGAGTGTTTTTAATCTGGTTTCCTATTAAATGGACTAGCTTGTTGCACTTAGAGGCGCCTTCCTTTGTGTTTTTTTGTTACAGTTCATTGGACCGTGGAATCCGGAACCACTTCTCTCTGGCTGCCCTCAGTGCTTCTCCCTGGACTGGTTCATATATCATTTCACCTATCCCCTATTCCTCTATATATGGTTTGATAATTTTTATTATTGCCTTTTCCCCTTCCCCTTCCCCTCTCCACTGCCTACTTCCTACTTTCCTTCCTTTTAGTATATTTATATGCATAAGAACCCATATACATCCCTTACATTTTCTTTGGATTATATGCTCCTATGCACTAGCGCACCATCACTTGCTCTTTTTTTTTTTGGATAGTTCCTATGTTCGCATGCTGTATTGCTGGAGAGCGAATACTAGCTGTATCACATGCTGATGATTTCAGTCAGCTGGAACGATTTGCTTAGGCCACAGGTCTAAATCTGACGGCAGCAGCACACAGGGTTCCTCTCTGATCGAGCGTGCTATCCCAAGAGACCGTTGTTAGCTCCTCCTTCCCCTTAAATAATCCTCCTACAATGCATTGCACCTCCCAGAAGTCTTCAGTGCAGTACAGCCTGATGGGAAATGGAGTCCTCCTCAGTAAGCGTCTGTTGACTATTTCCTCGTTCCGTGCTACAACTCCCATGAAGCATCACCCAGGCTGTAGTTATAGTCTTTTCAAAAGCAAGCACTAGAGGGAGTTCCCATGTTAAGAAATGTACACCATTGTCTATATGCCAGAGGAATATTTCAGAACTCCTGACTACATAATAAATAACTATCATCTACACAGCACTACATCACTACAACTGAGAAGCCCTGTCTAGAGGCACGTGAACAGGTGTGAGGACAGCAGGAGCCAGCTAGCACATCCAGGAGATCTCCAGGGAGAAGACAGGTAGGTGGCTGCTGAGTGTGTGGGATGACTGTGGGAAGTCAGGAGGGCTAGAAAAAGGGGCAGCTGCAGCCAGGAGGGCTGGCAGTGCCTGAATTGGTGGTGGTGGGATCAGTAGCCGCAGGAATGTATCTGGACACTGGACTTTTTTTTTCTTAGTTCAGTTCCAATCGTTTTTTATTGATTTTTCTTATAGCGGATCAACAGTGCAATACAATAACAGAAAATATCTAGTATAGCTTACAGATAGGCTTAACAAAGAAAATCCCATATATGATGTTCATGCCATTGTTGAGGCAAACATAGGAAATGAAAAAAAAGAAAGTCACCGTATTCTTATCATACTGGGTGTATGGTACATGGTGGTGCGCTACAACCCCCAGCCGCCCCATATGGGAACACTCTGCGGTAGGGAGGAGTGCAACTTCTGCTTACTGTTTACTGTTAATACATCCTTGTTGGTAATAGGACAGATCTTGACATGAACAACAAGATACTGGAGTGTTGATACACATAAATGAACTATGCGATTAGTCAATAGTCATAGAAAAGATAAAGAGAAGAGTGAAGAGCAGAAAGGAAGGGATGGGGGCGGGAGGGGAAGGGGCTGCTAGTAAGGTGATGTGATATGTTGTGCCGGTACATTAAAGGTGGAAGCCAAGAGGTTATTTATCTCTATGGAATAGTGATGCTTTGCTAGTGTGTCAAGAGTTTGGACACTGGACTTTTCTCTACACACCATAGGTTCCCTCAATCCCTGTCTGTAAAGGGTTTTTGCTTGATCTGGCTGAGTGCCTTGCCAGATCTACCAAACAGTGTTCCATCTGGGTCTGTGTTGTTTTCTGCATGCAAGTGATGTGCTGGAGGAAGAGGAGTAAACATAGAGAGTGTATAAAGTGTCCCTGAAGAAGTTTGTTCCAGTCAAGTGGGCATCCCATAATTATCCCACCCCCATTCAAGTTTATTAACCCTTAATAAAATACAAAAACAAAGTTGTTGGACTGTTTCCTGACTCAGTGAGCCTGTGGAAATTTATTGTGCCTGGCTGTACAAGGTGGGGGACCCCTATTCACCAGCAGCTCCTACAGGGGATGCGCTACATATTTAAAATGAAAAAGTAAAAAGAATCTCTCCAATGGCGATACAGCACATAAAGCCTTCTACCATACCAACCCCCCCCCCCCCAGTCACCGGCTCAGTTACCCTGTGCTACCCCCAGACTGATATGTTGGAGGGTGCCCGCCGGTGGCCACTTCGCCCCTCCACCTCCTCCGTGCCCCAGCCTCCGTGTACACCATCCATCTTCCAGTGGCGGCTGGTGGGTAGGTTGGTCGGGCTTCCCCTGCAACTCCTCCGCATCACGATGGCCGTGCGTCTCCTCCCTACTCCTCCTAGGCCAATAGTATCTCCTTTTGGCCAACCGGGAGACGGGTCTCAGGGCCCTCTTCCTGATTGGCCGGGAGAAGAGAATGAGTGTGACAATAGCGAATATTCATTCGCTATTGTCACACAACTGTGTGGGCTCAAGGTGCAGTGCTCTGCGTCCTGAGCCCACGCTTTTGTGAAGCCTATTAGAGTGCTTAAAAAAAAAAAACAATGTAGGGAGCCGGACGCATGGATAGGGGGGTGGACAGGCCGCCACAGATAGATAGATAGATAGATAGATAGATAGATAGATAGATAGATAGATAGATAGATATGACTCAAGTAGTGATCACATATTTTCTGTTTATGCTATTTGTTATACACTACATAACAGCTGAACAATCGGAAATTTCATCTGATTTGGGTCACTCCAGGGCATCTGTATATGTACATGTTACACAGGATCTAGCTATAGCTGCCTTGTGGTTTTTTAATGATTCTGCTGTGGCTCTTCAAACAAGCAGTATAAGTCTATAGAATGCAGCATCCAATTACAGCGCACTTCATATCCTAGTACAGAGACTCTCAGGCTCCCTTCCTTCCCGAATCAAGGCTTGCCTTTCATGTCTCCCATTTACATAGGCAATTTGCAGCCTATTTATTCCATGTCGTGCTGTTTTTGCTTTAGGTGCATTCACATAATCAAATAAAATTGGCTGATTAGTCTTGTATTCCAGGAATATAATGCTCGGCGTTAACAAATAGTTGCTGTGTATCCTCACGGGCATGGCTGACTGCAGACATCACATTCAAGAAAGTCAAAGTGAAAAACAAGAGGTTTGTAACATTGCAGGAGGAAGTTTTTGTAGCTGTATTAAATCCCCTCTTGCTCCTTTAGGTAATAGAAGATAAAAGTTCCAAGTTCTGTGGGTTTCAGGTTTTAATGCTTACAGTACATTGGTGTCAGAAGGAGGATGACAGCCCTTTAATTGGTGTCAGAGGGGGAAACACAGTCCTTTACATTGGTGTCAGTGGAAGGAAGAATATACTTTACGTTGGTTATAGTGGAAGACAGTTCCTTACATTGGTGTCAGGGGAAGAAAGACTGTCCCTTTCATTGGTCTCAGTGGGAGGAAGAGTGTCAGTTTCATTCGTATTTATGCGAAGAAGAGAATACCTTACATTAGTGTCTGTGTGATAAAGGCAATTCCTTACATTGTTGTCAGGGGGAGAGAGACTATCCCTTAGATTATGTCATTGGGAGGAAGACACTCCTTTACAATGGTGGTGTTGGGAGAAAAACTGTCCTTTCCGTTGATGTCATTGGGAGGAAGACAGTCCCTTACATTGGTGTCAATGGGAGGAAGACAGTCCCTTACATTGGTGCCAATGGGAGGAAGACAGTCCCTTACATTGGTGCCAATGGGAGGAAGACAGTCCCTTGCATTGGTGTCAATGGGAGGAACACAGTCCCTTACATTGGTGCCAATGGGAGGAAGACAGTCCCTTTCATTGGTGCCAATGGGAGGAAGACAATCCCTTACATTGGTGTCAATGGCAGGAAGACTGTCCTTTACATTGGTCTCAATAGGAGGAACACAGTCCCTTACATTGCTGTCAATGGGAAGAACACAGTCCCTTACATTAGTGCCAACGGGAGGAAGACTGTCCCTTACATTGATGTCAGTGGGAGGAAGTCAATCCTTTAAACTGGTGTCTGTAAAATTAAAATAGCTCTTTATATTGTGTCAGTGGGAGATAGACTGGCCTTAACATTGGTGATACAGGAGAAAGGCAATCCTTTACATTGGTATAGATGGGAGGAAGACAGGCACTGACATTGATGTCCATAAAAAGGAAGAGTGTCCCATACATTAGTGTCAGGGGGAAGAAGACTGTCCATTACATTGGGGTCTTTAGGAGGAAGACTGCCCCATACAATGGGGTCAGTGGAAAGAAGACTGCCCCTTGGATTGGTGTCACTGGGTGGAAGATGGTCCCTTAAATTGATTGCTGTCTGTGTGGGAGGAAGCTGGCCTCTTACAATGATGTTTATGGGAAGAGGACCGTGCCTTACATTGGTGTACGTGGGAGAAAAATGTGCCCCTTACATTGGTGTATGTAGGAGGAAGAGTTCCCCTCAGATTGTTGTCTCTTTGATCTGCAACATCGGTAGGAAGAATGCTCCAACATTGGTGGCCAATAATAAAAGGGAAGCCCCAGCATTGAATAATATGGTTACTTACTTGCAGGAGGACAGATGACCCTCCATGTCTCGGCATTGGCTCTTCAGCAGCGGAACTATGCAGGCATTGTTGGGCAGGATATCAATGCATGTTATGATGCCTGCAGCAAGCTGGGTCTTCCTGACTTGGAACAGTAAGCAGAAGACCAGAGTCATGTGCCCCAAGTGCCCAGATATAGTGATGCTTTTGCCTATAGTGGTCATATGTAATATATATATAGGTACATACTTGGGGGGCACACCCTAATAATGTATTACATTAGAGATGGTGCTGCTATAAGACCACCAAACAAAATTACATATTACAGCGCACACATGCAAAAATGACATTAAAACCTGCAAAGCTATTTAAAAGGCTATTTGAAAGTACCTGGATATCTTCAACCAAAATACGGGGAGTCCGTCGCACTATATGGCCATAGAGTGCTTAGCCCACTCCTACTTCACAGGCCCCCGTCTTAGTGGGTCCTACACTGTCCATAAAATGGGAGATTCTGTCTCATAACCATGGGCTCCCCAAACTCGCTCATCCATGTCTTTATGGACCTTGCTTTGTGCCTCGGTCCAATCATTTGGTGGAGGGGGGATTATGGTGTGGGGTTGTTTTTCAAGGGTTGGACTTGGCCCCTTAGTTCCAGTGAAGGGAACTCTTAAGGCATCAGCATACCAAGACATTTTGGACAATTTCATGCCCCAACTTTGTGGGAACAGTTTGGGGATGGCCCCTTCCTGTTCTAACATGACTGCGCACCAGTGCACAAAGCAAGGTCCATAAAGATATGGATGGGCGAGTTTAGGGTGGGGGAACTTGACTGGCCTGACCTCAACCTGACAGAACACATTTGTGATGAATTAGAGCGGAGACTGCAAGTCAGACCTTCTTGTCCTACATTGTTGCCTGACAAAATAACTGCACAGAGCAGTTTCAATAGAAGACTGTGAGCCAGGCCTTCTCATCCACGTCAGTCCCTGACCTCACAAATGCGCTTCTGGAAGAATTGTCAAACATTCCCATAGACACACTCCTAAACCTTGTGGCCAGCCTTCCCATAAGCATTGAAGCTGTTATAGCTGCAAAGGGTGGGCCAACTCGATATTGAACCTTACGGACTAAGACTGGGATGCCATTAAAGTTCATGTGCGTGTAAAGGCAGGCGTCTCAAGACATTTGATAATATAGTGTATCAATACCTGGAATTTTTCTTTAATCACTTCCCTACCGCCATATGCAGAATGATGGCCGGGAAGTGGTTCAGTTATCCTGACTGAGCATCATATGATGTCCAGCAGGATAACATGCCGGCATGCGCCTGTGGGGGCGCGCATTGCAGCGATTGGTGGTGCGGCGTGTCAGTCTGACCCACCGCATTACTGATCTTGGTAAAAAGCTTCCATTGGAAGCACTTTACCATCTGATCAGTCGTGACCAATTATGGCTGGTCACAGTGTAAACAGGAAAAGCTATTTATCGGCTCTTCCTCTACCCACATCTGCAGACGCGAGTAGTGGAGAGCCGATCGGCTGCTCTCCTAACAGGGGGGGTCTGTGCTGAGTGTTTATCAGTGCAGCCCCCCTGGGATCACCACCCTAGACCACCAGGGAGCCCACCAGGACCATCAGGGAGAGCCCACCCAGGGAGACCACCAGGGAGCCAATACTAGACCACCAGGGAGCCCACCCTAGACCACCAGGTAAGTGGCACAGTACCCAACATGAATGGCACTCAGTGCCAACTTTGGATGCCACCCTAGACCATCAAGGAATGGGCCCCTATTAGTGCATCTGTCATTGCTGCCAACCAGTGCCTGCCAGTGCCCCAATCAATGCCCACCAGTGACCACCAGTGCCACCTATCAGTGCCACCTACTAGTGCCACCTATTAGTGCCCATCAGTGCCACCTATCAGTGCCCATCAGTGCCGCCTATGAGTGCCCATCAGTGCCTCTTATCAGTGGCCCGTCAGTGCTGCATATAAGTGCCACCTATCAGTGCCCATAAGTGCTGCGTATCAGTGTCGCCTATCAGTGCCCATCATTGCTGCATATAAGTGCCTCTTCATCAGTGCCCTCCAGTGCCACCTCATCAGTACCGCCTCATCAGTGCCAATCAGTACTGCCTCATCAGTGCCCGTCAGTGTAGCCTCAACAGTGCCCATCAGTGAAGGAGAAAATGCACTTATTTACAAAGTTTTCTGACAGAAACAGAGAAAATGTTTTTTTTTTTTTTTCTAAATTCGGTCTTTTTTAATTTGTAGTGCAAATACCACCAAAAGAAAGCTCTATTTGTGGGGAAAATGATACAAATTTTGTTTGGGTACAGCGCCGCACGACCACGCAATTGTCATTCAAAGCGCAACAGCACTGAAAGCTGAAAATTGGTCTGGTAGGGAAGTGTTCTAAGTGCCTGGTATTGAAGTGGTAAAACATTAACAAGTTGTAGCCAGGGAATCTGAATAAGTCAGTCCACAGTCTGTAGGTACAGTTATTGACCCTCAAAGACCCAGCTTCCTCCTTATTAGTTGCTGCTGTATTGAGCCTGGGTGGGCTGTGTAGCAAAGAAGAGAGATTCCTCCTTCGCAGTCAGCCAGAATTATGCTTGTTTGGGTGGGTGTGCGATCAATAAGCATTTATCAACACCTGTACCAGCAATTTTTCAATTCCCTTTCAGTTATGGTCAGGGCCCCCCTTCTGAGCCCCCAAGGCTCCATAGCAACTGCACGGACTGCTATGGCTATAGTAATGCTCTTCAGGTCTCTACTGAACATTCAAGCTGTAATGTGTAATTAAATGGTTGTTTAGACAAACTAAAAGGCTGGTAAAAAAACAAGGGCTCTTGACAATGAAAGAGTTAATCAGAAGTTATAAAATATTACAATAAAGAAAATAATATATTTGTATTCAGTGCTAGATATATAATAAAAGTCACTGCAGAGGCAGACACTACACCCAATACAAAGCCTTCTATAACACCTCTGCCCGCTGTATGGACTATTGATTTTATCAGCAGGTACCAGTGGGCTCATTGATCACACATCAGCTACAAAGTCAGCTCTCTTTCAGATGCTGGGAAGTCATTAATAAGAAGAAACGTCTAGACATGAGCTGAAAAGGTATTGTTATAATACAGAACCGATTCTTTTCTTTCCAATGGAACTTTTCATTAATTTTGGATGGAGCATGCAAATGTTAGAAGCATTGTCGGGTCTTTATTGTTGCCTGTATCTCTGTTGGAGATATTTCTTGATTTACCCTTACTTCCTGTTATGACATTGGGATAGAATGTGAGGGTAAACCTCTCCAATAAGGACACAAACTGTTGCGGGTGTCACCACTGGTAAGTAACATGGGCTCCCCCAAGCTACGGATTCTAAGTGACAGCTTGGTCTTCATCAGAGCATCCTGGGAGGTATGATGGCCACTGACCCAAGTGGACCCTGAACTACTTTGCTGCTAGCTATCACCAGGTCGTGACCCTCAGGTTTGCCCCACCAAGAGGTTGGAAGATCAAGTTGAGATGACATGTTGAAATGAGACTGCAGGCTGGTGTCCAGGCAGAGACCAGAACAGGCGGTAGGCAGGAGAGTATTTAGTGTCCGAGGTCAAGGCAGGCAGCAGGTAAGAGAATAGTAAATGTTCAGGCAGAAGTTGAGCCAGGCAGTAGGCAAGAGAATAGACAATTTCCAAGCAGCGATCAAGGCAGGCTGCAAACAAGAGAATAGGCAATGTTCAGACAGAGGTCAGGGCAAGCAATGAGCAAGAGAATAGTCAATGTTCAGGCAGAAGTTGAGCCAGGCAGTAGGCAAGAGAATAGTCAATTTCCAGGCAGCGATCAAGGCAGGCTGCAAACAAGAGAATAGGCAATGTTCAGACAGAGGTCAAGGCAGGCACCAGGAAAGACAATAGTCAATGTTCAGGAAGAGGTTGAGGCAGGCAGCAGGCAGCAGGCAAGAGAACAGTCAAACTCCAGGCAGAGGTCAAGGCAAGAGAATAGTCAATCACCAGGCAGAGGTCAAGATATTCAGCAGGCAAGAGAATAGTCAATCTCCAGACAGAGATCACGGCAGGCAGCAAGCAAGACAATAGTCAATATCCAGGCAGAGGTCAAGACAGGCTGCAGGCAAGACAATAGTCAATGTTCAGGAAGAGGTTGAGGCAGGCAGCAGGCAAGACAATAGTCAATCTCCAGGCAGAGGTCAAAGCAAGAGAATAGTCAATCTCCAGGCAAAGGTCAAGGCATGCAGCAAGCAAGAGAATATTCAATCTCCAGACAGAGGTCAACGCAGGCAGCAGGTAAGAAAATAGTCAATCTCCTGACAGAGGTCAAGGCAAGCAAGAGAAGAGTTAATGTCCAGGCAGAAGTCAAGGCATGCAGCAGGCAAGAGAATAGTCAATCTTCAGACAGAGGTCAAGACAGGCAGTAGGCAAGACAATAGTCAATGTTCAGAAAGAGGCTGAGGCAGGCAGCATGCAAGAGAACAGTCAATCTCCAGGCAGAGGTTAAGGTAAGAGAATAGTCAGTCTCCAGACAGAGGTCAAGGCAGGCAGCAGACAAAAGAATAGTCAATCTCCAGACAGAGGTCAAGGCAGGCAGCAGACAAAAGAATAGTCAATCTCCAGGCAGAGGTTAAGGCAGGCAGTAGACAAGACAATAGTCAATGTTCAGAAAGAGGTGGAGCAGGCAAGAGAATAGTCAATCTCCAGGCAGAGGTCAAGGCATGCAGCAGGCAAGAGAATAGCCAATTTCCAGACAGAGTCAAGGAAAGCAGCAAGCAAGAGAATAGTCAATGTCCATGCAGAGGTAGCAGGCAAGAGAATAGTCAATGGTACCAACTGGCTTATAACAAACGAGCATGCTGGAAAACCAGTTTTCAATTAGCACTTTACAAATTTACCTATTTCATTTTTTTCATAATTAGCTTAAAACATACCATTTACAAACAGAAGACTTCAAAAATCTTCTAGCAGGCAAAATGGTCTCTACACACAGTATACATTTGGTAGCCTATTTAGAAACTTGATTGTAGTTGCCTTCAATTGACATAAGTGAATTACAATATTCTACATTGACTTTTTGCTTGTATGAAGAGCATTCCAACACACAAAATGACGTAATGATCCCCGATGCCCCATTCTGCGCTAATTTACATCACGACCCCGCTTTCTGCCTCTCCAATTACACCGCTCCATACTAGGGGAATGACAGTAGCTAAAATATAGAAATATGTTTTTCTTTTCTTTTTATTAACGGCTTGCTCAAATAATCCATTATTCAAAGCAGAACCTTGTTCTGCCGGGTGAAGCTGACCAAACGTTCCTGCCAAATTACTGGGAGATTAAACGGGGCATGCTGAAATCTAGACCTAGGCCCATTGCATCAAATTGAACATATTTAGAAAAAAAAATGATTATAGTACTTAAGCAAATTAAATAATCCACAACAACAGCCAGTAAATTCCTGCAAAGCCCATCTGCTTGCTTGGATCAACACACAATAACCATTTGTGGTGACAAGTGTTTGCTTCCTGTCTCCAAACTGTTTGAATAATAATAATGGCGCTCTGTACTCTGACAAGATTACAGTGGAATTGATTTACAAAAGGAATTAAAGGAGAGCTCCAAACTAAACAAAGGTTTTGATTTAGTTCCTAAAGACTTTAGAGATTTGGATCTCTAAATGTCACCTCGTACTGATTTTGTCTCTGTTCCGGTGGCCAGCTAATACGTAAACAGGCATCTAGAATAATTTGATGGCTGTGCCCACCCTGCTTAAATATGACTGGGAGTCAAAAATAGGCATGCTGGGTTTGTGCCCATCCCAACACCATTGCATTATTATAACTAACATATGAAGAACAGAAAGGTAAGTGCTTGTTGGTAAGATCCTATTAAAGCTAAAGGGGGTGAGCTTTCTGTACTGAGATTGCGCCCCCAACACAGTGAATGAACTGTCCATACTAATGTCAATCACAGTGGTCATGTGACTGGCCAATCCTTCTCGCATACACTATATTGTCAAAAGTATTGGGACACCTGCCTTTACACGCACATGAACTTTAATACCCTCTCGGTCTTAGTCCGAAGGGTTCAATATTGAGTTGGCCCACGCTAACAGCTTCAACTCTTCTGGTAAAGCCATCCACAAGGTTTAGTAGTGTGTCTATGGGAGTGTTTGATCATTCTTCCAGAAGCGCATTTGTGAGGTCAGGCACTGATGTTTGATGAGAAGGCCTGGCTCACAGTCTCCACTCAAATGTATCCCAAAGGTGTACTATCAGGTTGAGGTCAGGACTCTGTACCGGCCAGTCAATTCCCCCCACCCCAAACTCGATCATCCATGAAATTGTCCAAAATGTCTTGGTAAGCTGATGCCTTAAGAGTTTCCTTCACTGGAACTAAGGGGCCAAGCCCAACCCCTGAGAAATAACGCCACACCATAATCCCCCCTCCACCAAGTGATTTGGACCAGTGCACAAATCAAGGTCCAAAAAGACATGAATGAGCAAGTCAAAACACATTTGTGATGAATTGAAGCTGTTATAGCTGCAAAGGGTGGGCCAACTCAATATTGAACCCTACAGACTAAGTCTGGGAAGCCATTAAAGTGCATGTGCGGGTAAAGACAGGTGTCCCAATACTTTTGGTAATATAGTGTATACATCCATGGGTGACAGAGTTTTCTGTACTGAGAGATTTTGGCCTGGACTAATAATTGGCCGATGACGGGGACCGGCTCCTAATCAAGAGACCCCTGTGACAGCCAATTATAGTTTTTACTTGATTGGCCTCTAGAGTAGGCCGGTGGTACATTCCTCCATCGAAGGCCTACCAAGGTGGGTTCTTTGGGCTATGCCAGGCAATGAACGGGGTCACTCATCATAGCACAGGGGTAACACCTTGCTCAAAGTGCTCACCAATGCATGGGGCCAGGCGGGGACCACAGTCATGTGAAAAGTCATAGATTAGGCAATCCACTAACTCAGAGATGAGCGACTTGTGTGTTGTGTTGTATGTGGAGTTCCTCCAGAAAATGTTGTCCCTTGTGCTACACACATGTACAGGTGTATGTTTTGCACTAGGAGGGACATGCAGATCCTATGCCCACTCCACCAGTCAGCGTACCTCACTCCCAGTAACGGAATGGGTCCCACCCAGTATATAGCAAGGACCTAAGGCATGCTCTCTCTTAACTCCTGGCTTTCCGTACCTAGTGATCAGGCCATAGATCTCCATAAACACTAATCCACTCCCAGTATCCGGTGGAGATGGACAGCTGGGGAGGGAGCCAGAACACCAAGCCCCCTCACTACTGGGGGACCCGTCACCTAACCAGGTACCACGCCAGCGACTGGTTGTTGTTCTTCATTCAGGTTACCCATATCAACTTCCTTCTCTTCTTTGCCTTACACAAAAAATGGCCTCAGCGGTCCAGTAAAGTCTTACATTCTTTAAAGGGTGGATAGAAGACTCTTTCTTAGCATCCTGGCTTGAGACCCTTCATCTTTTTCAGGGCTAGAAGAGTTTGTTTAGCTCTTAGAGCACTTCAATTTCTTCCCACGTAATGGACTCTCTTTCATCTTTCACAAAACTTTGAAAACCGGTGTTCCGCATATGAGAAATGGCCTTAATTTTGAGTCTGAAATGGATTTGATATCTCTCTCAGTTTTGATCTTTGTGATTTTCAGTTGGGTCATTCTGAGCCTCGGCACCTTTTAATCCATTTCCATTTATGATGATTAATCTGTTTTTTGTAAACACACAAGTTTATGCCGGGCAAAATAAACCTTTGGAGAACTCGCAGACGAGTCTTTCAAATCCTGAGAAAATCAGCAGTGTAGGTTTTTTTTTTTACTCAAAAAATATATGCATGGTGCAAGAATACGACATGAAGATACACAAGGATTCTACAGGAAAGGCGGAGATGGTTTAACCCTCATAGTCCTGAAGATTTCAGAGATTGATTAAGCTATTCTTGAACAGACACTTACCAAGAAAAACCCATTTCAAGTTGCTTTATTGTAAAGTATTGTTATTCAATTTTTTTTTCAAACTGATTGTTATTAAATTGTTTTTCATAGTTATTGCAGAAAATGTACATCTAAATCAGGATTCGCCAAACCTTTTAAACAAAGGACCACTTTCCTGTCTTTTAGACCTCATAGGGGGAAGGCTCTGGCAAGCAGGAAAAGGGCTTCAGTGGGTTGAGGAAGTAAAAAAATACCTAGTACCTGTGGTTAGTGGAAAGATAAATAGTGCCCCATTGTTGGTATCAGTGGGAGGAATAATGTCCTACTGTTGGTGACAGTGAGATGAACAGTGCCCCATCACAGGTGTCAGTGGAAGTAATAGTGCCCCATGATTCGTGTTAGTGGTAGGAATAGTACCCCCTCATTGGTATCAGTGAGAGCAATAGTGCCCCATTGATGTTTCCAGTAGAATGAATAGTGCCCCATCATCAATATAAATGGGAGGAATAGTGACCAATCAGTGGTGTTAATGGGATAAAAAATGCTCCATTGACAGTATTAGTGGGAGGAATAGTGCCCCATTGTTTGTGTCAGTGGAAGGTAGAGTGCCCCATCAGTGGTGCCAGTGGAAGGAATAGTGCTCCACTGGCAGTATCAGTAGGAGGAATAGTGCCCTATTGTTGATGTAGTGGAAGAAATAATGTCCCATTGTTGGTATCAGTGGGAGGACTGGTGCCCCATTGTTGGTATCAGTGGGAGGAATAGTGTTCCATCATTGGAATCAGTGGGATGAATAGTGTCTCATCCCTGATATCAGTGGAAGAAATAGTGCTCTATTGTTGGTATTAGTGGGAGGAATGGTGTCCCATCATCTGTGTCAGTGGAAGCAACAGTGCCCCATTGGTGGTATGGGTGGGAAGAGTAGTGCCGCACTTTTGGTTTCAGTCATAGGAATTGTGCCCCATATTTGTGCCCCAAGGGCTAGTTAAAGGAAAGAAAAGGGCTACTTCCAGCTCCCAGGCTGCAGTTTGGGGACTGTTGATCTAGATCAGGGGTCTCCAAACTTTCTAAACAAAGGGTCAGTTTACTGTCCTTCAGACTTTGGGGGGGTCGGACTGTGGCCAATTGGAATAAAACATTTTCCAGGCATCAGTCAGAATAAACAGTGCACCATCTTTGATATTAGGGGAGGAATAGTGCCCCGTTGTTGGTGCCAGTGGCATAAATTATGCCCCATTTTTTGTGTCAGAAGGCAGAATAGTGTCTCACATCAGTGGGATGAATAGTACCCCAAGGGTCAGATAAAGGCAGGCAAAGGGCCGCATCTGGCTCCCGGCCGCAGTTTTGAGACCCCTGATCTAGATAAAAGATTAAAATGCTACACAGGAAAGCAGCAGATATATGTAATACATGCTAATGAGATGTAACATAATACCTTAACTAGCATTTCATAAATAAATTGCATTTGTGGCCAAGAACAATGAGTCTAATTCAAGAAAAGAAACCTTAAATCTAAACTTCAGACAGAAAATACCAGATCAACATTTAATCCAGGAATGTATTTGTTAAAATTCAGGCAAAATAAAAATACAAAAAGCAGCACAAGGGTCATAACTTACAGCCCATAGGATGTGTCCCTTGTGCTGATGCCTGTCCTATTAGGTGAAAACTTCCTCCTTCCTTGCACCCATCCCCACCCAACCGCCATTGTAATCTTCCTGTGTGGCAGGGGTTAATAGAACTAAGAGGCTGTCACAGGTGCCCAGCTACACCAGCCCTTTCCATCCAGCTACACCATTCACTGAAGCTGTACTACAGCATCTATGCATGGAAAGCGATCTATGAATGGAGGAGGGGCAGATGATTAAACGGTCTGCCTCCTCCAATCATAGATCCTGTAGAGGCTGTATTACTAGACAGTGACAGCTGGTGGTACATTTTGGGTGGATGGCAAACAATGCACCCACAGCCACTCCCCCAGTCGGATCACCCGCACACACCAAACACCCCCGCCCCACGGTTGGTTGGTCGGTCACCACCCCCGCACTTGCTCCATCTATGTTGTGGGCAGTGCTTCCGCCATGTGTCTTCTCCCTCCTCCTCCTAGGCGGCCAATAGGATCTTCTTCGCCAATTGGATGAGGTCTCAAGAACAGCTTCCTGATTGGCTGGGAGGAGAATCAGGAAGACAATAGAGAATATTAATTTTCTATTGTCGCACAACTGAATGGGCTCAGGACACAGTGCTCTGTGCCCCAAGCCCACCCTTTTTTGGAGCCAATTAGAGCCTCAGGTTCTAATCATGTGCTTCTAAAAAAAAAAAACATTGGAATCCATGTGTAGATTAGGGGCCGGGCATATGGATTGGGGGGGGGCGCCCTTGCGCCCTGTATGGACAGAGTGGATTTGCCTTTAGTAAATAAACCCCAATGTATCTAAATAATGACTGAAGTATGACCCCGTACACTCAGTAATCTAACAAACCTATATGCCAATAATGAGAGGACTGTCCTCAAAGGGTGGTACTGTGGACAGTGGAAGTTTGCAAAATGCCACATCCTAATAAGTTAATCAAGCACTATATAGAGAGAAGGGAATGATTGAACTTTATAGGCATTTACTATTTTTTGTAAGGAACACAAATTTTATTTCTATGCAATATACAATATTTCCTACTGTATTGTTTTATCCCCTTCTGTGGTCAGATGTAAAGATTTGATATGTGTATTTTTCTACTCTCCACCCGACCTGCTTAGCTCCAGAAGAAGTGCTTTCCTTGGCGCGAAACTAGTTGAGCAAAGTCCAAGCTTCTATCTTACAGAACTGAATTACCCAGAGTTGGCTTCAGTTGACCCCCGGGCATCTTTAGTTAGAGACAATATATACATTGTATTTTCTGTGTTTGTGAATATATTGGGGCAACCACCCAACCTGGGGATATTCCGTTGTTTACCCAGATTCTTATCTAGAGTCCGGATCAGGACTATAGATCATGTGTTGACCGAATGTCAGTTTTTAACCAATTCTTGATATGTATACATTTTTCATTAAATGTTTTTTCCTTGTGTCATGTGTTGCAACAAATAAAATGTACTATGTTGTTTTAAATGCCTATAAAGTAAATTCAGTCCCTTCTCTCTATCTAGTGCTTGATCTAACAAACCTAGTCAAAATCACACAAATATCTAAGATACTGAGGTCATTCTGGAGGCAAGGCACTATCTATCTATCTATATTATTATATTAATAATAAATGGCTTCAGCCAAACACTAACCATGAGTGAAAGAAATGTGTTTGTGTTATCATTCATATTCTCTGAAAAATGGCTAAGAAATCATAAATTCTGTCAGGGTATATAAACTTATGAGCACTGTTTCTTATATCTACTTATTTATTTTTCTGTCTATCTATCTATCTATCTATCTATCTATCTATCTATCTATCTATCTATCTATCTATCTATCTAGTATCTATCCATCTATCCATCTATCTATCTATCTATCTATCTATCTATCTATCTATCTATCTATCTATCTATCTTTCTATCTATCTATCTATCTATTGGTCTATCTATTTACAACATATTCATCTTATCTATCTATCTATCTATCTATCTATCTATCTATCTATCTATCTATCTATCGGTCTATTGGTCTATTGGTCTATCTATCTATCTATCTAGTATCTATCTATGTAGTATCTATCTATCTATCTATCTATCTATCTATCTATCTATCTATCTATCTATCTATCCATCTATCTATCTATCTATCTATCTATCTATCTATCTATGTAGTATCTATCTATCTATCTATCTATCTATCTATCTATCTATCTATCTATCTATCTATCTATCTATCTATCTATCTATCTATCTTTCTTTCTATCTATCTATCTATCTATCTATCTATCTATCTATCTATCTATCTATCTATCTATCTATCTATCTATCTATCTATCTATCTATCTATCTATCTGTCTATCTATTGGTCTATCTATCTATCTATCTATCTATTGGTCTATCTATTTACAACATATACATCCTATCTATCTATCTATCTATCTATCTGTCTGTCTGTCTGTCTGTCTGTCTGTCTGTCTGTCTACCTATCTATCTATCTATCTATCTATCTATCTATCTATCTATCTATCTATCTATCACCTTTGTCTCCAGCTGTCTGTCTGCATACATTGTGATGAACCATATCCAATGGAGAATGTTCTATATAATTGTACACTAGGAGCTCCCCCCAGGCACTGGAGATGTACATCACACAGGGTGTCCGGTATTGCGGATGGAGATGATTTTGGACAGCTGTGTTAGGAAATGTAATAGGTTTCGTGTCCTTGGAGAGTGAACTTTCCATTTTACAAAGTTGGGAAGTGCGGACATCCTGGGCTGACGAGTCATTAAGTCCCATGTCCGCCCTTGATTCCCGAGTTCAGCCGGCGCAGTCCATTGCAGCTCGCAGAAAATTGCAGAGTCGCTTTAATCATTTTCTGCGTCCATCTCCTCCAGATGACACATAAGGAGACCTTTTTTTCCATACAGA
>BLSH010303156.1:623647-636540 GCA_018402905.1 Glandirana rugosa | reverse complement strand
TCTATCTATCTATCTATCTATCTATCTATCTATCTATCTATCTATCTATCTATCTATCTATCTATCTATCTATAAATCTATCTATAAATCTATCTATCTATCTCTCTATCTATCTATCGGTCTATCCATCGTATCTATCTATCTATCTATCGATCTATCTATCTATCTATCTATCTATCTATCTATCTATCTATAAATCTATCTATAAATCTATCTATCTATCTCTCTATCTATCTATCGGTCTATCCATCGTATCTATCTATCTATCTATCTATCTATCTATCTATCTATCTATCTATCTATCTATAAATCTATCTATCTATCTCTCTATCTATCTATCGGTCTATCCATCGTATCTATCTATCTATCTATCTATCTATCTATCTATCTATCTATCTATCTATCTATCTATCTATCTATCGGCCTATCTATCTACAACATATCCATCGTATCTATCTATCTATCTATCTATCTATCTATCTATCTATCTATCTATCTATCTATCTATCTTCCACCTTTGTCTCCAGCTGTCTGTCTGCATACATTGTGATGAACCATATCCAATGGAGAATGTTCTATATAATTGTACACTAGGAGCTCCCCCCAGGCACTGGAGATGTACATCACACAGGGTGTCCGGTATTGCGGATGGAGATGATTTTGGACAGCTGTGTTAGGAAATGTAATAGGTTTCGTGTCCTTGGAGAGTGAACTTTCCATTTTACAAAGTTGGGAAGTGCGGACATCCTGGGCTGACGAGTCATTAAGTCCCATGTCCGCCCTTGATTCCCGAGTTCAGCCGGCGCAGTCCATTGCAGCTCGCAGAAAATTGCAGAGTCGCTTTAATCATTTTCTGCGTCCATCTCCTCCAGATGACACATAAGGAGACCTTTTTTTCCATACAGATGCGGAGAATCGGACTCTGGAACAATGCTGACAATCTTGGCAGGGCATATCGTGCTTTCTCCGGCTTTCCCTCTGAAATGAGACTATTGCAAGTCATCCACTCTGCGTGCCAGTTAGTGTGAGGCCAACTTGGATGCTGATTCGGCCAAACACAGAACTGATTAAACAAAAAATTTGTCTGTATTAGAAAGCGCCTCCGAGCACAAAGACCGCAGGCAAACAAAGGGGAAACATGGCGCAGTAACGCTGGTTATTGCACACCTATATAAATAGATAGATAGATAGATAGATAGATAGATAGATAGATAGATAGATAGATAGATAGATAAATAGATAATGGATAGATAGATAGATAGATAGATAGATAGATAGATAGATAGATAGATAGATAGATAGATAGATAGATGTCATTGTGCATTAAAGTGGAACCCCAGCCAGACCGCTACGTTTAGCTACAAATACGGGGACAGTTTACCTGCAGAAGGATTTGTGATTCAGTTCTGCCAGTCTTATGATGTAGACAGGCCCACCCACTGACCCAACTAATACAGTTTAGCTACTATCCTCCTGATAGAGATTAAAGTGTAACTACAGGCAATAATATTTCTTTTTTTTTCATTTTTGATGGAGTAAGTGAGGGTTATAATCTTGTCATTCATTTTTTTTCCATCTTTGTCCCATTGGAGAGATTTCCCTTCACTTCCCCTCCTATAGCCAAAACAGGAAGTGACAGGAAATCTCTCCAAAGTGAGGGAATCCCAGTGTGTCACTAGAACTAGTGTCCCCATTGGAAGATGTCTACTCTATAAGGTTTCTGATGTCAAAGTTTGGGATTTTTTTTTTACTTTCACATTCGGTGATAATGGTTAATATGACAATTAGAGAGGCCAAATCTCCCTAACGGGGGCACAGACAGCACTAAAAACCTGATAGGGGTTATAATCCCTCTCCACTCTATCCAAAATGTAAAAAATGTTTGGATTTAGTTTTACTTTAATCCCCTCCTGCCTAGCCTATTGTACAGTGACTGCTGAATGGGAGCACCGTTGTTCTAGGAGGACGTCATATGATTTCCTCTAAGGATCATGCCTCATGTGCGCCCAATGGGCTGCGATCCGGTGCGATCTATCACCCGCCACATGGCCGATGACAGACCGCTGCCGATACCATGTGACCACTGTGGCAAATCACAGCAGATCATATGAGAGTTGTACACAATGAAAGGCTTTGATTTGTGCCTATTGTGAATAGCTCTGTGATTGGTCACAGTCATCACATAGTACAGAAAGGGCCAATCACAGCCCATCTGTACCATGTGATTAACTGTGGCCAATCACAGCAAATCACAATAGTAAACACTGAATGAGTAGTTTTCATTAAAAAAAGGTTGCTTATAACTGTAAAATTCACAGTTATAAGCAACCATAGTGCAAAAAAATTCCCCAAAGTAGTACAGTGTTACTATGGTAGCACTGTATTACTCTGGCCACTGTATGTAAAAAATAAAAAATTGTAAAAAAGAAAAAGAAAAACAAATGTAAAAAAATAAAAATATATTTTTTTTTTCCTTCACATACTGTCACCAGTCGGTGTCCCTGATCACTGCCACACCAGTTTTATGATGACACTATACTGGTAATAGTATGTAAAAAAATGTATAAATATCATTTTATAAATTCCTTCATTTTTCAAAAAAGTGTGACAATAAATTGCAACTTCAAAAAATCCACCATGCCTCTTACTAAATACATTGGACTGTCTATTTTCCAAAAAGGGGTAATTTGGGGGAGAATGTGTATTGTCCTGGCATTTTTGGGCCTCAAGAAACAACAGGATTGATCAATTTTCACATATATGCCATAGTTTGTGGACTCTATAACCTTTCTACAGACTAAACAATATACTGTACACTGATTTGGATTATTTTCAGCAAAGCAATGTAGCAGAATACATGTTGGCCTAAATTTAGGAGGAAAGATTATCTATTTGCAAAATTTTATAACAGAAACAAAGAAAAACGCAGGGAAAATTTAAAAAAAATGTTTTTCTTTTTTTCCCATTCATTTTGCAAAAAAATGTAAAACACAATACCACCAAAAGAAAGCTCTATTTGTATGAAAATATGCTAAAAAAATTTAGTACAGTGTTACATGACTGTCATTTAAAGTGTGACAGCACTGAAAGCTGAAAACTGGCCTGGGCGGGAAGAGTGTAAAAGTGCTCAGTATTGAAGCGGTTAATCACTTGCCTATTGGGGCAATTTTTTACATTTTTGCACATATTTTAAAACCTGCATTCATCTTGACTTGGACGCATGGTTGTCTTTACCTTTGTTTTTGTAAGTCAATCTGTAAAACAAAAATCTGTTACCCATTTTGTACCTATATATAGACAGGTGTGCTGCTGGCTGCATGTGCCTCTCTCTCTTTACTTCCCTCTTCCCATCGCCGCTGTGTGTGCAGCACATGCCTCTCTCCCTGAGCTTCCCTGCTGTTTGAGCATCAGAGCTGCTCTGTGTGATCCCTGCTCACTCCTGCTCCCCTCCCTACTGGCTGCAGTGAACATGAACCAGTCAGAGGTGGGGAGAGGGCTTGCTATGCAGAAACTAAGGGTCATGGGTAATATAGTCTTAAAGGGGCATCATACAATACAAACAAATGGCTGCAAGGACTATAGGAGCTGAAATCTCTGCACAAAGAGCAGGAAAGACAGGAATGCTTTTCCTGAGCAAAGTTTACTAACAGAGGTGTGAGCAGCCTTCTACACAGTAGCGGTTGCTCCATATGTGTCCGGCCCCTAGTCTACATGCAGGGTGCCGGACGCATGGATTCCAGTGGGTTTTTTTTTTTAAGCACATGATTAGAGCCTGGGGCTCTAATTGACTTAAAAAAAAGGGTGGGCTTGAGGCGCAGAGTACTGTGCCCAGATCTGTGACAATAGCAAATTATATTCTCTATTGTCTTCCTGCTTCTCCTCCTGGCTAGTCAGGAAGCGGGAGGATCGTGATTAGCCGAGAGGAGAAGCAATCATATTGGCCGGGCAGGGTGGAGGATTTACAGGAAGATCCAGGACACGGGAGATGGCCGCCCAGAGCCATCTCTCAGTCTTCTGCATCGGTACTGATTGAGAGCCAGACCGCATGAGTATCACACGCGGGGGGAGTTTGGAGGAGGGCCGGGTGGTTTGTTTGACGCCCCCCCGAGCACCAGTCGCCGCCTGATGTTTGCTGGCATCCGGCAATCATTACCGAGAAAGGCAGCGCGATGGTCTGCCTATGTAAACAAGGCAGATTGTTGTTTTGTCAGAGGGGAAGTTGGAGATCCTGTGTTTCTGCTAAGCAGGGACACTGATCTTTGTCTTCCCCCAGTCAAAGTACCTCCCCCACACAGTTAGCAAGCACTCCCAGGGAACACATTTAACCCTTTGATCGCACCTAATGTCAACCCCTTCACAGCCAGCATCATTAGTACAGCGACAGTGTATATTTTTAGCACTCATCACTGTATTGGTGTCACTGGTCCCCAAAAAGTGTCACTTAGTGTCAGACTTGTCTGCTGCAATGTCACAGTCCTGATCACCGCCATTACTAGTGAAATTTTTTTTTAAAAATTCCATAAATCTATCCCATAGTTCGTAGACACTATAACTTTTGCGCAAACCGATCAGTATGTGCTTATTGGGATTTTTTTACCGAAAACATGTAGCAGAATACATATTGGCCTGAATTGATGAAGAAATTTGATTTTTTAAAATATTTTTATTGGATATGTTTTATAGCAGAAAGTAAAAAATATTGTTTTGTTTTTTTTTTCGAAATTGTCGGTCTTTATTTGTTTATAGTGCAAAAAATAAAAAAAATGGCAGAGGTGATCAAATACCACCAAAAGAAATCTCTATTTGTGGGAAAAAAAGACATCAATTGTATTTGGGTACAGTGTCGCACGACCGCGCAATTGTCAGTTAAAATAGCGCAAGGCCATATCGTAAAAAAATGGCCTGGTCATAAAGGAGGGTTTACCTTCCACAGCTGAAGTTGTTAATTAAAAATCAGAGGCCCTGGAGAATAAAATGCTCATTGTTAGAATTTCATATTGCACATTATTTGCTTAGCTATTTATCAAATGCATATTTTCAGGAAATAATACACTCGGGTGAATTTTACTGCAGTAAGAAGTATTGTATGTAAAGGATATGAAAGACTAAACAATAATAATAGTCATGTATAAACAATATAAGCAATTCAGGATGCTGAATCCAACGTACAGAGTATTCTCTAGCCCCCTAGACACTCCATCTGGAAGCAAACTGTGTCATGAGGGAAAGACAACACCACCGGCCTGCAATCTCAAATACAAACAAATTATTGAAAGAGAGAACCTATTAGTTCCATTGCACGGAAGCAAGTAATAAGTAATAAAATAAGAGTTAGGATAATAGGTAAAAAGCAGGTGAAATGTAACGTTAAGCAGAGGTCAGGAAGGAACAAATTTGGCCAGGTGGCCTTTCATGAGGTAACTGGGGGAGGATATTCTACCTTAAGTTGCTTAAAGGCAGGTTGCAAGGTACCAGGTTTACAATGCATTAACAGCAAGGGTTAAAAACACCAAGAAACCCCCCGCTAGGACTTTTAACAGGGAAACCCAGGGCTGTCTTAATGCCTGGGCACACTTGGGCACTGCCCAGGAGCCCCAGGTGCATGGGGGGCCCCATGATAAATCTTGCATTACATCATACTTGCCAGCTGTTCTGTATCTGCTAGGATAGTCATGCATTTTACTAAGTTTTCCCAGGATGGCCATGTCCCGAGCAGCGTCCTGGAACTTTTACTTTGCCCTTCTGATCCCAGTATCTTGCCCTCCTGATCCCCCTCCCCCTGTACTTTGCCATTCCGCCTCCCCCTTTGCTCTATTTGTGTTGATTTAGTCTTTGATTAATAGCATGTTTTCTTATTGTTTAAAATACATTTTATTGAAAGTAATAATCAATATATGTTTTAATTATATAAATTATTTATACTTTAATTCTTCAGAGTTGGTGCGCAATTTGGGGCAGGCTGGTAGGGGCCCCAGTGCACTTCTTTGCCCAGGGGCCCATGATGTTATTAAGATGGCCCTGGGGAAACCAACTCATCATGAACAAAAAAAGGAGTTCAATATAAAATACAGACATTTATTGCTTCATTTTAAAAAGGGAAAACAGGAACCCAGAGAATTGGGAGGTTCACAGTGGGACATGAATAAGGGATTAATCAACTAGACAATAAACAGTGCATTACATACATTACATCATATACATGAGGGTATGTTGGTGGGTATACAAAGGAGCAATAAAAAATGACCACTGTAATCTGCCACAGGAAGGCAGGGGACCAACCAACGCATTTCACTGATGTTCGATCACAGATCTTCCTCAGGGGTGAGTGGTCAAAACATTAAAAACAGGTCCTCTATATACCATAGAAGGAAAAACAACAACATAAATATCATGTTCAAACATAGCATATCATCTAATATTATCAGCAAAGGTTAGAGCTTGGGGGGAGAGGGAGGTGAGGAGGAAGTTTACAAGCTTAAACTTTCCACATTCCATCCAGTCGTTGAGGCGGCAGCTTGGTATGCTTGTAGGAGAGTGCCAAGGGGCTCAAGAGATCTGAGAGACTGTAGAACATGGGGGAAGACGTGGGCATGTATGAGGGTATGTCTGGTTAGGAAACCTAACCAGGGGCAGGAAAGCCATGGGGGGAAATAGGTGGAAGTAAGGTTGAAAGGAAGATGGGAAAAGCTGGGGGCAAGGGAGTAAGGGGAGAAGGGAGAGCCAAGGTGGGGAAGTAAAAAGATATGAGGGGTGGGAAGGGGGGTGGAGGAGAGAATGAGAAATATAGGAGGAAGGGGGAAAGAGCCCCCCCAGGGTGGGTGGCATGGGTGTGGTGGCAGACTCAAAGGGTAGGGTGGAAATATAAAAGGTTATGGGTGCAATAGGGTCTCGTCAAAGCCAGGGGGTAGGAAGTGGGTCACCCATTAGAACTTTGTCTAATGTTTTCTCTATCTTAGCATGGATCATGGCTTGGGTGATTCTATGCTTTGCTGCGAGAACACATAAGGCAGAAGATTTCCAGACTTTTGCAATGGTCTGCTTAGCAGCAGTAGTGACTTGGAGCGGTAGCTTAAATTGGCGGTGGGTCAGAGACATGGGATTGTTGTTCAGGAGAGCCACCTTTGGATCTGGTGATAGAGATGTGGTAAAAAGCTTTGATAAGATTGAGAAAATCTCCAAACAGAAGGCTTGCACAATGGGACAATCTTACAAAATGTTTCCACTGGGGAGACATGTAAAATACTTCCATACAGGGCAGTGACGCACTTTTCATTTCCTTATTCTTGATAGAATACATCCAAATACAAGAGGTGGGGACTGGAACAAGCTATTGCTCCAGTGCGAATCGCTTTGGATCGATGAACTTGGGGCAACTTTACCACCAGGCCTTAATAACCAACTCAGTTTCCATCCCTTTCTTGAGGGTTTTACCTCAGGGGGATGTGAGAAGGAATAACTTCTGCCAGGTTCCCCTGTTTAGAAATGCATTTACCCGGTATTTACCCTTTTAATAATTGAATCCAATAAATAATTTTTGACTAATGTTAAATGCATTATTGTTCCCTAGCTGACTGCTGCGACTAGAGATCAGGATGGTGCAGGGAAGCGGGACTGCTGGGACCCTGACACAGATTGCACAGGGAGCTAGAGTATAGGTTTCCCCAGGGCATGGAGTCTAAGAGCCAGCTGGTGTTCACCAGGGCCTCTGGTGGTGAGGATGGACTTGGCTGCAACTGGATCCAGGTCGCGGCCCCCGGGGTCCCCCCAGCTCACGCTCACGGCAGGCTACAGGTGAAATTGAGAGAAAGCAGCAGTGCAAGATATCAAGAGATGGTCAGTGAAAGAGCCAAGGGTCAGGGCTACAAACAGACAGAAACAGACAGGAGACACTCCAAGGCCGGGGTCACTAGCAGACATAGGCATGCGCACATAGGGTGGCAGGTGTGCCTGGGCACACCCTAATCACCCTGTACTGTGAAGATTACCCCTATTGCCTGGTTGCAGAGAATCTCTGTTCTCAGGCCCTTTCTCTGTCTCAAAAGTGAGTCTGTTTAGACCCCTGATATTTCATCAAAGGCCCCCTGCAGGGTTCCTAAATAAAATTGTAAAAAAAATAATAAAATATAATATTGTTAAAAATTTAAAAAGACAAAATTGTAAAAAAAAATAAAAAAATAAAATAAAAGTAAACTACTGACATCAATCTCTGCCCTTCTGACATACACACACACTCATGTCTGTTTGCTCTTTGTGGTGCACACCCTAATGCAATAGGCTGCGCACACCTATGCTAGCAGACATGGAAGGTCAAAGAACAAGCCGAGATCAGAAACACTAGCAGACAAGGAAGGTGATGATGTGCACGGCCTCTAAGCTGACACAACAAAAGAGCAAACAGACAGGACATGAATTGTATTACAGGTTCATGACAGGTAAACCTTCCTCCATGGTGCTTTTCAGGTATTTGTAACATTGTGAGATGTCTCTTTTCAATGCTAATATATATGACAGAATCCTTATGGATCTTTATTATGTTTTAGAAATTACTTCTCTACATTACTACCCCTGAGGAAAGGAAAGCTCCTAAAACGCGTCGCATTTGAGAAGCTTCTTCTTGCATCCATGAATCTCCACATGCAAAATGTATTTTACTTGTGTTTGTAAACATTAATATTGGTGATGTATACACCTTGAAGTTTAATGATTTGTAATAAAACTTCATTTTTCTATTCATTCATTTCTAGGGGGGTACATTCTGTCCTATATCCAATTTTAGGGATGACGGCAATTGGGTTTTTACCCAGGTGGTATAACTAATTGTTCTACTAAATGTGGAGGTGCGTTCCTGCTTCATTGCAGCTGCAAAAGCAGTGCAGCGGATATTGTGGGAGGAATTTATAGAACGTGAAGGGGACCAGGTACCACCTGGTAAGCACCTTATAGTTGGTTTATAAGGCGGTGAAGTTTGGAGAGGAAGATTTAGTCGCCTACCAAATGAATGACCAATCGGCATGGTTGAGTGTAAGGTTGAGATCTCTTTCCCATCTGCTAACATAGTCCGGGGGCTTCACTGTTAGGTTGTCTTTTTTCAACCTTACCAACTATGTAACTATGTTCTGGTGTGGAAGGGCCCTAAGGGCAGCCCATTCATTTTGAAAGGAATTCTTATAATGCAGCACAGAGAGCGCACATGTGTTAACGCACTGAAAATAAGTAGATGGGCCCTGAGTAATCAATAAAAGAATTTCTCCTTTTATACTTGACAAAAGCCACAATACGTAAAAAAAAAATTCACAGCTTTGAAAATACGTGTCTGCTTCCTCCTATCATCATTCCGGGTAAGTACATTAATAATAGTGTCCAGTATTGAAGCAGACACTATCAGGCACACAATAAATGCATGCTTCAACCTCTAATTTATAGAACTGTAACAATCTTATTTATAATCCATCCCGCTCTAGAACTGCATTGAATAAGTAGAGAGAGCCTGAATTACCACTGAAAGGCTATGAATATTTATTAACATTGTAATTTATCAAATATCTTTCGGCAATCGTTTAAAAAAAAGGCATACGGAGATATAGAGTGGGTAAATTATATGCAAGCTGCAGATTTATAGTCAACACAGATACAAGTCTAAAAATGACCAATTTGTTTCACGGAGACCGGCTGTCGGTTTTTATATCTAGTTGTCAAAGAATCAAACTCAGATAAAGTATCTCTTAAGCCAAAAATTTTGTTTTCATTTGGGATAGAATAGGGAAGTGTTAAAACTGTTGGAAGTTCATCAGCATGCACTATGCACCCCGAACTATAGATGGCGCTGTAGTGACATACTGGCGTCTATGTGTTTGAAAATCTTCATTGTGCGGTCACCTCCAAAGACTTATGAATGCAGCTCTCTTTTTTTTGGCTGTTTGTATATGCTTGTATATTATACACAGGAAGGTTTTTTTTTCTCTCTGCTCTCTCCTGTAATGCTGTTCTCACACTCTCTCCTGTAATGCTGTTCCCACACAGCTATTCTGTTCTCCTATACAAATAAAGCTGAATTTTACATTCCACGTGATCCCTGCACCTCATCTTATCACAAAGCCAACATAAAACGCTATTTTTATTTATTTATTGCGATCTGTTTCATTAAGGAAATTTCTTGTAGACTTAACAGCAAGAAAAAGGATTGATTTCCAATGTAAGATAATTCCCCTCTTAGACTGGCTCAGGTGCAAATGTGCCTACAAGAAATTTCCCCCCTTGTTCCTGTTCCAGTGGCAACTCAAAAATGTGGCTTTACTCTCACTTTCATTCTCGATTATACTGGTGATGAGCAAAACAAAACCTGTTTTGACAGACCTAACTCCTCATCAAACTACCCAAACCTAAAATAAAAAAGTTAACAATCAAGTATTGCCTTTAATCATATTTAAAGCAAATTTTTAATTTGATGGTTCACACTGGTATACAAAAAAAGCGTACTTGACAGAACTGTGGCCACACCTGACTTCTTTTTAAGTGAGTGAAATTATCTCTGCTGATTAGTAAATACCCCCTATTTGCTTTTTGTGTGCATATTATCGATATTTGATTTTTTCATTTTAATTAAAATGTTTAAAGCAACATTAAAAAAGAATATATTTATGGTTTCTTTTAATTTTTTTTGTATTTTACGTTTATTTATTTTTTAACAGAAAGAAAGAAAATGGCAAAAAAACTAAATTAAACATTTAAAACAATACACATGTATTTTTTTCCTTTACATTTGTGTATTTATTACTTTTACTTATGTGTGTTTTTATTGTTATTTGGGGTTTTATTGTTTTTTGTTTTTCATAGAAAAAATGGTAAAAAAAATGAAGATATTAAAAGCCATAATCCCCAAGAATGTACTTTTACGTTAGTGTATTTTATTGTTATTTGTTTTTCATTGAAAAAAATGGCAAAAAAAATAAGATATTAAAAGCCATAATCCCCAAGAATGTACTTTTTTAAGATTGTTTTAAGTATTTACTGCCATCTTTACAAGTGTGAGTTTGCTTTGTCTTCTGCACAACAACACAGATGATCTAGCCTCCCTTGTGGTCGTTGGACATAATGGATGGCTATATTGACCAACAGGGTGTCTCAAAAGATATAAGGCGGAAACTACATAGATCCTTTTCTAAAACGCTCAAGACTTTCACATAACAGTGGTTAACTTTTGAGGTATAGGGGGCTCAAATATCTGGTGTCTGCAAAACCCCATATATAGCATTTATTTTAATAATAATAAAAGGATCTGTCCAGAGACTCTTCTACAGAAGTGACTTGAGAGTGAAGTCGTTAGGAGATGGTCAGAGGCCAGGGTTACATGACGCTGCTAGATATTACTGCTATTTAAAGTCCTTTCACAATCCAGTGCTCCTCTCTGGGTCCAAGCAATGCAGTATAAACACAAGCCACAAGTGGCCCTTATGATCCCAGTTGGGCACCAAGGAGATATAGCATTAGGAGTCTCTATCTCCAGTGACAAGTCTTGCAGCTCTTGGACTCCCATTGAGTGTATTATATGAGGGCTGTACCTTAAGTGATGTAAAAGTGGGCATAGCGCTTTTATTAACTTACACAGGTCATTTGAATTATACATGGTAGAGTAACTCTTCCTCTATAGTAACTCTTCTTATCATTTTCCATTAAAGATAAACAATGAGTTCCACCTGGAGGCAACATGCCGTCACTGAGTTCTTAAAGAAGGACGGTTGCAGGCTGTCTAAAATCCAAAGAATGCTGCAGAATGTTTATCGAGGTGACACCATTGACAAGAGTCACCAATAACAAGACATTGTCCTAAGGCCTTTTGAGGAGGCTGTAATTCTTCCATGAAGACCACTTCTGGCCAGACTTCTCCAGACAGTAGATGGATGTACCTGGGTCCCATTGGTTTCCACCAGCTCTGTGCTGATGGCACTGCTGGACATCTTCTCATGTGGAAGGGAAATAAGCATGATATGTCTTTCATCTGCTGCATTAAGTTGCCTTGGCCAACCACCAGGGGCGGCCGGTCGATAAGGGGCGCTTGGGCGCCGCCTCCCCTTTGGGCAAGAAGAAAAAAATAAGTCAGCCCGGCCCCTACAGGGGGCGCCGGTACATTGGCTTTCTTTTTTTTTCAGCTCTTTGGCTGACATCTGACAGCCAAGTTGTGATCCTATTGGTCAGCCATTAAAGACTGTGGATGTGCACTGAACAGGCGCACATTCATAGTCTGATTGGCTCACCTGAGCCTGTGGCTCAGTGTGATTGGATGGCATGGATGTGGTGGGCGGGGGCGGGTCATTGTGGCAGCGGACGTGACTCCCATTCTCACATAGACCCTGACCAGTGACTGCATGACCGTGCCACGGCGAGCGATGGACTGATTGGGACAGGCTCCAGCCTGCTGTCCGCATGCCGATCTCTGCGCACTCCTGCTTGCCTGCCTATTAGATGGGGTGAGTGCGGGACTTGTCCCAACTTCGGAGGGGGGGGTCTCTGCAAAGTAGCCCCACCTGTGATATTGGCTGCAAAGTACCCCACTTGTGATATTGGCTGCAAAGTACCCCACCTGTGATATTGGCTGCAATTTACCCCCACCAGTGATATTGTCTGCAAAGTACCCCCACCTGTGATATTGGCTGCAATTTACCCCCATCTGTGATATTGGCTGCAAAGTACCCTCACCTGTGATATTGGCTGCAAAGTACCCCCACCTGTGAGATTGGCTGCAATGTACCCCCACCTGTGATATTGGCTGCAATTTACCCCCACCTGTGATATTGGCTTAGTGTCCATACCCATTTAACGTCAGTTATTGTGTCTACCCCCATGTAACGTCGGTTATTGTGTCCACCCCAATTTAACGTCGGTTATAGTGTCCACCC